>VDFB02063360.1:0-146066 GCA_007258455.2 Sequoia sempervirens | reverse complement strand
ACTAGAATTTGCATTATAACTCCTAGAGATCCGAAACCACTCTCAAACATCCTGAAACTAATACATGAAATATAACTTAAAGTATAAGATTTAGGAAATGTTTATTTCATGTATATAGTCTCCCTAGTAGAGAAAAAGAAGAAAGAATTCACAAACATTCATTGAAAAATTCAAGCCTTTTGGCGAGTGCAATATGGCTTATTACAATTTTTTTTTATAATTTGGCACCAAAATTGTGTCACAAATCCATGCACTTACCCTTCTAGGAGACTATTTAAAACCATACTTGAAGACTTCTCCAGTTTGTAAACCAAATTTTCTTTACCTATTTCAATGAAGTGCTCTAGCTGTGACATGTAAATCTCTTCCTCCAAGTCACCCTTAAGGTATACTGTCTTCACATCCATCTATTTCACTTCTGAATCATTCGCTATTGCAAGTGATAACAAGAATTGGATATATGCCAGCTTCATAATAAGAGAGAATATCTCACCTTATTCAATTCCCTCCACCTAAGAAAACCCCTTAGTGACCAACTATTCCTTATGCTTATTGACACTGCCATCTGGACCACACTTCTTGAAAACCTATTTACAACCAACAGGTTTGCATCCAACAAGCAAAGGTACAGGATCCTAAGTCTTATTTTCCTTCAATGCATCCATCTCCTCATCCATGGCTTTCATCCAGTAATATGCATCACTCATACCCATAGCCTCTTTAACAGTCCTAGGCTCATTAGTGTTAGCAATCAAAGAAAAAATGTAACTAGAATCTAATAAGGAATAACCAAAATTTTCCTGTTGCCGACTAACTCTTGTAGACCTACTCAATTGCTAAGGTCGAGTTTCTTCTTCTTCTTCAAAACTTTCAAAGATGCTTGAGCTCTCCTCATCATTAGGTCCAACAGGAGTGTGTAGTTCATATTTCATCGGGGTGAGCAGAATTTGAACTAACTCCTTGTTCTATTTCTCCTCTTTCTCTGGTGACAACTCAATAGTGGAAGGTTTCATCTCTCTGAAAAGTACACTTCTGTTGCAGAGAACTTTCAAAGCCTTTGTATCCCAAAGCTTTTACCCCTTCACATCAATACCATAACTGATGAAGATACACTTAACATCCTTGTTCTCCAACTTAGATCTCTTCTCAATCAGAACATGAGTGTAAGCTTCATAGCTAAATACTCTGAAATGTCTCATTAAATGCTTTTTACTAGACCACACTCCATGGGTGTCTTTCCAACAAACACCATTGTGGGAGACATGTTGTTAGATAACATGTAGTGGCTACTACTTTTGCCCAGAACTTCTACTCAAGGCCAACACCCTTCAACATACTCCTAGCCCTCTCCATCGATGTCTTGTTCATCCTTTTTGCAACTCCATTTTTCTATGGGGTGTATGGATTTGTCTTATGCTTCTCAATCTCATACTCTTGACTGAACTTTTCGAACTCTGTTGAAAAAAACTCACCACCATTGTCAGTTCTCAAACAATTAATCTTTCTACTAGTATGATTTTCTACGAAGGCCTTAAACTCCTTAAATTGACTAAAGACTTCAACTTTACTTATGAGAAAATAAATGAATTTCCTACTATAATCATCTATGAAGTAAAAATATATACAAATTTTAACAATGAAGTAACATTCATAAGACCCTATAATACCCCTCTTCAAGAAAGCGAGAAGTATGGAGGATCCCAGGTTAATCTAGAAAGCAGAACTGACCTCATGGACTTCATTAATAACCAGGCACTGGTAGATCTGGATCTGCAAGGAGCCGCCTATATTTGGTTGAATCACAGATTTGGTAAGGATCTGATTCAAGTAAGATTAGACAAAACGTTAATTTCTGGTTAATGGTTTATAAATTATTTTTGTTCTTTAAAGGCTCTCTCTAGGGTGGGTTCTAATCATTTTCTGATTAGTTTTGTGGCAGACCCTATAATGGTAAAGAGGAATTTCCCTTTTAGATTCGAGCGTATGTGGCTTTCACATCCTTAGCTTTTTGATGAGGTTAGGAGTTGGTGGAATATCACGGTCTCTAGGACTGCTATGTTCAGGGTGGCAAAGAAACTGAGCGAAGTCAAATTCAAAATTAGAAGGTGGAATAAAAAAGTTTTTGGTAACATTTTTGGTATCAAGTCTGAATTACAACTTTATTTGATTGAGATACAAGAAAAAATCCAGCAAGAAGGTTATATTGCGGACAATAGGGTGAAAGAAGATGAAATGCTTGTGAAGATGCATGATATAATAGCAAAAGAGGAGGTTTTCTAGAGACGGAAATCTAGGGCTCTATGGCTCACTGTTGGAGATAAAAACACTAGATATTTTCACTTGTCTACTTCAAAACATAGGGAGACAAATAGAATTTCTCATATTGATTACAATGGTAGCCGTTTTGAGAAGGAAGAAGATATTAGAAGACAAGTTGTCCTTTTCTTTAGTAATCTGCTTTTGGCGAATGATGGAGTCAATCATGAAGAGAAAGAGTATCTCTTAGAGGCCATTCCTAAACTTGTTAGAGAAGAGGATAAAAAAATCCTTGCTGCTATTCCTTCAAGGGAAGAAATTAAGAAAGTGGTTTTCTCTTTTGAAGGGAACAAGGCCCCTAGCCCTGACGGGTTCCCTATGTTCTTCTTTCAGTGGTTCTGGGAGATTGTTGAAGATTATGTGGTGAATGCGATTAAAGAGTTATTTGGCTCAAGGAGTCTTCTAAAGGAACTTAAAGCCACTTTCCTAGTCCTTATTCCCAAGAGACCAGGAGCTGCAGAGTTTGAACCATTCAGGCCGATAAGTCTTTGTAATTCCTTCTATAAGATTATTTCTAAGGTGATGACTTCTAGGCTCCTCATTCTTCTGCCCTTCTTGATTTCCCCTTAGTAGAATGGCTTTGTCCCTGGTAGAAGATCCTCGACTCTATTATTTCTGTCCATGAGAATATTCACTCTAGATTTTGGAATCTAAAACTGAAGGTTTTCTCCTAAAACTGGACATTTCAAAAGCTTATGATCGGGTGGACTGGGAATTTTTACTCAAAATCATGAGGATGTTTAGCTTTAGCAATAGAGACCTTCAAATTTTTGGTTAGCTCATCTCTACTGCTTCCATTTTTATCATGGTTAACGAGTCTCCCTTGCAGTTCTTTAAGAACTCGAGAGGTTTAAGACAGGGTGATCCTATTTCCCCTATATTATTCACTATTTTGGTGGAATTCCTTGGGAGAAACTTGAAAAGATTGGTCGATCAGGGAACTTTAGCTGGTCTTAGGCCCTCTTCCAGCAATTTGATTTGTTCCCACCAACAGTTTGTTGATGATACCATGCTAATGGGGAGATCTACTGTGACTGAAGTAAGGACTATGAATTTTTTTTGGATGAGTATGAGAGGGCTTCTTGTTAGATGATTAACATACAGAAAAGCTCTATCTTCTTTTTCAACACTCCTGAACCCAAATAGAATAAGATTGCTAGAATTCTTGGGTGCAGAATTGAGTCCCTGCCTTCTATTTATCTTGGCTTGCCTCTGTACCTCAAGCCCCTTGAATCCTTTTGGATTTTGTTGGTGGATAGGTTCATCAAAAAGCTTGTTGGATGGAAAGGAGTGCTTCTCAGTCAAGCAGGTAAAATCCAACTCCTCAAAGCCACTCTTCAGAACCTTCTGATATATGCTTTAAGTAGTTTTATTATCCCTGCCAAATTTGCGGAAGCTATTGAAAAATCCCAAAAATAATTTCTTTGGTCGGGTGTTGAAGAAAGAAAAAGAATGCCTCTCATTGGTTGGGACTTTGTTTGTAGACCTAAAAAACTGGGAGGCCTAGGCTTAAGAAAGATGAGAATAATGAACATGACACTCCTTGCTAAGAAAATTTGGCGTGTTTTCTCGTCTAATGGAGAATGGAATAATATTTTAAAGAGAAAATACATGGCTAATATTGGATCCCTTAAGGCTCTACTAGATTCTCCTAACTTACCCCATGGATCGGCTTGCTAGAATGATATGATTAGAGGGAGAAAGATTATTGATTTAGGAGTTGGGTGGATCATAAGAAGCGGTAATCAAGCTAGATTTTGGGAAGATATATGGTTATTGAAGGGTACTTTAATTTATGAAGAAAGGTTTAATAGGTGGGTTGATACCTGCAAAGCAGATTTTGGATCTCAGGTCAAGGATTATTGGAGAAATGGGGGCTGGGTGAATTTTCTCAAGTTTAGCCCTAGATCTTGCCCCGATTCAATCTACTTTGATGGCTGTCAAGATGAGGTTGAATCAATAGGAGGATATTTTAGTATGGACTACTCACCCTTTGAGTAGCTACTCTGTCTCTTCAACTGTCTCTTTGTTGCCCCTTTCTCAGGCCCCTCATCCCTTTTGGGCTAAAGCCTAGATTAAACATCTGACTCCCAAAGTTAACATATTTTTTTGGATCCTTCTTCAGAATAAAGTCTTCACTGTTGACAATCTCTGCAAGCATGGTATCCAGATCCCTAACCGATGCTATCTGTGCAAAGAAGAGGTAGAAACTGCTAGCCACTTGTTTCTTCATTGTCCGTATGTGGTAGCTATCTGGGGAAGGTTTATGAATCTCTGGAATTTAATGTGGGTCTTTCCAAGTTCCATCAAATACTTTTCTATCCAGCAAAATGCTCCTTCTATGAATCCTTCTATTCAAAGATTACAGGATTTTACTTTCCCATATATAGCTTGGGGTGTGTGGAAGGAACATAATACTACGATCTTCAGGGAAAAGGAAACATCAGAAAACACTTTGTATGAGAAGACTTTCAGATTAATTATGGAAAACTTCAATATCATCCCTCATTAGGACAATATGATGGAGGTTGTGGTTTGTTCTATCTATGATCTAAAGATGGCTAAGGATTGGAACATTAAATTTGATGTTTCAAAGGCCTCAAAACTGGCTAAAAAGGACCGTGAAGGATTGTGTTGGTGTCTTCCACCTAGAGGTTGGATAAAAGCTAACTTTGATGGGGCGGTGAAGGGTAACTCGGGTTTGGCTGGAAGTGGAGGAGTGATAAGGGACTATAATGGTAAGTTTATTGCAGTTGTGGCCATCTCCTTAGGCATCCAATCTAACCATGTAGCCGAAGCCATTGGGGCTTTTCAGGCTATTGACCTTGCTAGTAGAATTAATGTTAAAAATATTTGGTTAGAGGGTGATTCTACAAACATCATTGAATGCATCCTAGGAAAATCCCCTTCCTCATGGACCATTAAGTGTTGGATTGAAGATGCTAGGGCACTCTTATCTAAATTTGATAAAGTGAGAGTTTTGCATGCCTTTAGGGAAGCCAATGGAGTTGCCGACTTGTTTTCCAATGAGGGGGCTAAAAAAAATGGGTATAATAGATGGCAGAGCCTTAATGAGTTGGGTGCTTCAACGTAAGGGCCGTAATTGAGTATGATATCACTCATGGAAAAGCAACCATATTTCTTGATAATGAAGGAGAATAAGGCCAAGTACAGAGCTATCATTAGATTTGATGGGGCCACAGTTATTAACTCTACAGGTTGTATGAAGGAGAATAAGGCCAAGTATAGAGCTATCATCAGATTTGATGGGGCCGAAGTTATTAATCTACAGGTTGTATTATTTGGCACATTTTGTGGGTGCTTTGGCTTGGTTGTGGTTGTTTGATTTAGGGAAATAGTTCTGCAAGCAACGCTAGCAAGGAAAATGCGATAATGGGGGGAAGCAAAAAAAGAGTGGAGTCGACTAGTTACGGAATGCATAAGCAAAACCTGAAGGTTTGGAGGCAGATTGTGTGTGGTGGGCTTCTCTCGTTCATCGAGAAGCTCCATGGTCCTAAATCAAAAGACAATGAGTATTTTGCGAAACATTGGAGGAATGGCGAAATTGTTCTCTTTGGGAGGAAGGTCAGTGTGAACGATAACCTTATCGAGGAGGTCACTGGTCTTTCGACTAAGGGAATGAAGTTCTTCTGGGATAGAAATTTTTTTGATGAGGCTATTATTAGGTTTCCCAAAAAAGATAAGGAAAAGAGAGAGCTGGTTAAAATATCCAACAGCTACTTTGAAATTGACACTATTAAGGCTTTATAGAGGAAGGTTCTTAGGATTATAATGGAATACATCACACTGGATGGCAGATTTACAAGAGTTTACGACTACCATTTTGTCCTCCTCAATCATTTTTTCCATAAGGTAAGGGTTTCCTTCCCTCACTATCTGTATTGTTCCTTGAGTAATAGCTTGGAATACCATAGAAAGAATCCTAGGAAGTATCTGGTCATGCATACTGGACTCATCCGACTTATTTATGACCATTTTAAAAATATGTCGGCTTTGTCTAACCCTGTCCCGGCTTTGGCCTCTGAAGACTATGATACTGAGAATAGCATGTCGGAGGAAAAAGATAACCTGGACCCTGATTGGATTGAGGAAAACCCTCCATACCCCAAAAATTTGGGTAAGAAAACCCATCTGAGCAAGCCTTTTCTTAAAAAAGATAGCTCTATGAAAACCCCCATTGTCTCTGATCAGAAAGAGAGACTTAAGATTAAGGACCCCCTGTTAAAAAATTGGTTTCTTACTCTGAGGACTCCCTGAAGGATAAAATTGAAACTCCTAAAGCTAGTGAGGATTCCTACACCTCTTACCCTACTATGGATAGAGATGACAGACCCAGATTTCCTAGAATCCTTAACCCTAAAGACCACTTCTTTAAGTCTGTTCGAGAGTTTCCTTATGATATTCTTGCCATTGCTAGAAATGGCGCTGTTGATTATTTCAGGATTATGAAATGGGTCTTTCACGAGATAAAGGACCTCAGCTTAAAGAACAAGGCTCTTACTAGTAAAGTGAAGGAATTGCAAGCTAAAGTTGCTACCCACAATTCTGCTGAGGCTGTGTGTACCGATAACATCAGGGAGATGGTTGAGCGCCTTCAACAAAATATTGAGCTCATTGACAAGATGAAGAAGGATAATGAGGTTAAGATTAAGTTCCTGGAGGGAGAAATTAGTAAAATTATGGACACCATTAAAACTATCCTGGAGCAAAAACACATAATTGTTAATCACAACACAATTGTTATGAGTACTATGGTTGAGAAAATGGATAACTTCTGACAGGGCTCTCTAGTGGTGGATTTGGATGCGGACAAGGAGAAAAATAGGATTGATGATGCTGGCATCTCGAAGAGGATGAGAGCTCACCTTAAGAGAAAGGTTGTTTCTCTTCCCCAGGAGATTTAGGCTCTCAAAAAGAGCACCTAGGATATGTACAACCTTGAAGCTGAGGTTTCTGATACTTTAAAGTTCTTAGGATAGTTCTGGTTGTGCGCTGGTTTTTGTGCTGCCCTTTGTTGGCTCCGGGCTTGTGGTTGTGGTTTCTTCTGGACTTTTCTGTTTTGCAGCCATCCTATTTTTTTGGGTACTGTAATGCTTTATCTTTTTTTAACTTGTAAACTTTGTGGTTTCAGGTCCCTCTAAAACCCATTTTTTCCTTTATCAAAAACATTCATAAGACCAAACACATCTTCATGAACATAGTCCAAAACCCTAGAAGACTTGTGAAAAATAGAATAAAAAGAAGCACAATGAACTATTTTCCATAAACATAATATTTGCAAAAGTTGAACTCAATATTACAATCATCAAGGCCTTCAACAAGGCTCTTATTTTTAGGGCTCTAAGACCCTTCTCACCAACATGACCAAGTTGGTGATTCCATAACATTGTCTTGTCTGCAAGAAGCTTCACTTTCGTGTCCAAATGATCACCCTTAGGTACCCAAAATTCATGACCATCAGATGTAGCTGCAATAAACTTCTCTACACAATCTGACAGTGAGGATGTAGAATCCAAAGGTCTCTTCTTCGGTATAGTAGAAGAACTATTGCACTATAATATGCATGCATCTAGATTGTATAAGGTGGCAACACAAACACTCTTAGCCAACATCATAGCTCCTCTTAACATCTTGTATCCTCCACTAGAGAAAACAACTCGCACTCCCAAATCATTCAATTTTCTCATAGAAAGCAAGTTTCATGCCAAACCTATGATGTGTAGGACACCATCAATCCCCTTCACTCTTCCATCGAGGAATCTGTTTTTGACTCTTCCACAACCAACAATCTTCAAGTGAGATTCGTCACCCAGATAGACCTTACCACCATCATACTCCTCATACTTTGAGAACCATCCTTTGTGAGAAGTCATGTGGAAAGAAGCACCCAAGTCTATCAACCACACATCTTTCAATGCATGGGTTGCCAAGGCTGCAACAAATGCTTCTACTTCATCTTGAGAAGATTTATTAGATTCAAAATTGGAGAATGAATTTTTTTTCATCTTCTCCTCCTCCTTATAGTCTTTCCAAAAATGATCAATTTTTTCGTAGTTCCAACATTTTTCCTTGGACTTCTTACCAAGACACTTAGATCCCCCTGAAGACTTGGAATTAGACTTAGTTTCTTTCTTCTTTTCTTTCTCCTTCAATCTACCACAAACAAAAAGTGCCTCCTCATCTCGAAAGAATTTTTCTATATTTATTCAGATAACAATGAAGCAACCACCTCATCCATATTGAAAGTGGTTATTGTGCTTCCAATAGCCATCACTAAGTGATCCCATGAGTCTAGAAAAAAACACAATAGGAGCACACAACAGTCTTGTTCGTCAATCTTGTCTCCAATGTAACCCAGTTGAACAATCAACATGTTAAATGCATTTAAATGATCTTCCACGGATCCTCCATCTTCCATCTTCAGAGAATACTTTTTAATTTCTCAGGAACAAATTTTTTACCAAGGATTTGGCCTAATAAATGTCTCTAATTTTCTTCCAAATTTCTTTTGTAGTTTTCTCTTCATGGACATTCAGGAGAATAGAATCAACCAAATGGAGTCTTATCAAACCCTTGGATTTCTGATCCAACAAATCCCAATCTACCCAAGTTTTTGTAGCTATTTTTTTTTCAGATATGGTAGCCCACAAATCTTTGTCTACAAGCATATTCTCCATTTTCATCTTGCAAAGTTTAAATTTTCTATCATTAAACTTATCAATCTCAATCCTTCTAGATGTGCTTGCCATCTCTTTCCTGTAACAAGATCATGAAATACACTTCTGCAAAACTCCCATTGAAACAAAGATCAACTCAAAAAACCCTTCTAACCCAACAAAGGAATCAAGGCTGGCCAGACTTTGATACCAATTGAAAGGAAGTCGAGTGAGTAGAAAAAACTTCCTACACTAATCTAGGTATGGGAGAGTTACAAAAATTCTACTAACACCTTATATAGTTATAGAAAGAGAATAACATAGAAAGAATAATATAGGACAACAAGTACACATAAAAAAACAACACCAAATATATGTGGGGAAAACCCTTTTAGGTAAAAAACCCCACCCTCCAATAGCACAATACTTTTGTATTATGTCAAATAGGGATTATAATGCAGATCCAAGCACAAAACTTCTTCAACAAGTGTTTCGAAACAAACACCTATTCTAGAGTCAATCTGGAAATACTTCATTAGGTCTGCAAATAAACTATGCATTCTACAATTTGCAAGGCATACAATATATAGAGAGATACAAGCTAAGAGAAGCATCTAGAAGAGGATGGTCCTCCAAATCCACATGGCACAATCTCCCACACCATACATAGGATTTGGACACATGTACAATATTCCCTTACACCTCTTACAATCGTTATAAGATTTAATTCTTCCTCCTCAAGCTTGGGCACCCAAAATATGCTAATAATAGGCTATGACAAATACCTTACAACTGTCATAGAATCTGTCATAAAATCTATCATAAAATCTACCATACTTACAACACTTACAGTTGTAAGAGAATCTGTCATAACTAGCCAAGAATATTTGATTCTCTTATAACCTGTCATAACCCAACTTGGGTGCCAACTTTCTCCATGCACAAAGATGCCTTATGGCGTGTCGTAAAATCTATCATAAGTTCAAGATTCCAAAGTGGGATGCCTACCTCCACTTGGGATGATGATGTGTCATCCAGTCACCTCCAATTGGGATGCCACCATGTTGGTGGGTCCTAATTGATGACATGACATTGTAGGAAATTAAATAATACAAATAAATACATTAAAAAATTAAACATGTGAGACTCTAAGGTTGAGACACCTTAATTCGAACATAATGCAAATTGTAGTTTTTGAAAGATCTTATAATATTCTAGGCTTAGTCAAATTTTAGCAATCAGCATGTCGAATTTTAGTAATCAGAAGGTCAAATTTTAGTAATCAACAAGCTGTATCATCTTTCTCTCTCTATCTTAAATTTTTTATCTCTTATTCTCTAGACCTCTCTCTCACTATCTCCATCTATTTATCTAACTCTATCTCCCTTGAGCTCAAGAAATACCTCTCTACCAATCCATCCTTCTCCCTCTCTCTCTCCCCCCACTCTCTCTCCCCTCTTTCTCTCTCACTCTCTCCTTCCCTCTCTCCTTCTCTCTATATCACCATTCTCTCTCTCTCTCTCTCTCTCTCTCTCTCTCTCTCTCACCTCTCTCTCTCCCTCCCTCATTCCCTCTCTAATTTTCTCTATCTCCCCCCTCTCTAGTTCTCTCTATCTCGCCTCTCTCCCTCCCTCCCTCCTTCCCTCTCTAATTTTCTCTATCTCCCCCCCTCTCTCTTTCTCCTCCATAAGGATGCTTCAAAGTTCTTTTTAATCTTCTTGCCGATGACTTGTAATATGGTTAGGTTAGTGATGATCAGTTTTTTGGGAGTTATCGTAAAAGTTGTTTTCAAGGAAAATAAGAAACAATTAACTTGTGTCCCTTTTGAGGAGGAAATAATATTGGTAGTTTTTTCATTTTAAGGGAATGAGGCTTGTGGACTGGATGGTTTCCATTTTTTCTTTTTCTATCCTTTTGGGACATTGTAGTGAAGGATTTTGTGAATGCCTCTAAGGAGTTTCTTGGTAGCTCAAAACTATTGAAAAAATTAAACTTGACCTTTCTAGTTCTTATTTTGAAGTTCCCTAGGGCCAAAACCTCTGGGTATTTCAGGCCTATTAGTCTTTGTAACTCGATCTATAATATCATCTCTAAGGTTCTTGCGATCAAATTGTAGGCTATTCTTCCTGAGTTAGTCTCCAGTCAACAAAATGGGTTTGTCTGTGGTAGACAAATTTAAGATTCCATAATCTCTATTAACTGACACTTTTTAACCCATGTTCTGATGAGTTTTGGTTTTGGTAGAAAGTTTATTATCCTCATTTTTCATCTTATCTCCTTCCCTCATTTCTCTATGGTATTAAATGGTTCTCCCTCAAAATTCTTTAAGAGCTCTAGAGGGATCAAATAGGGGGATCCGATTTCTCCATTTATTTTTATCATTATGGTGGATGCATTGGGTAGATCTACTTAGGTAGATGTTATTAGGGGTTCTCAAGTGAAGGGACTCATTTGTCTTCTCTTGGGCCTGCTTGCTCTCATAAAAATTTTATTGATGATACAATTATTATGGGGGATGCTTCAATGACGAAAGACAAGAAGTTAAAATCCATTTTTTTGAATTATGAGAAGGCTTAAGGTCAAAAAATCAATCTCCCTAAAAGTAATTTTTTTCTTGAATACACCCTTGCACCTTCAGGTGAAGATTGTTGGTATCCTTCTTTGTAATTGGTGAATCTTTCCTTCTTCCTATTTAGGTATTCCCCTTTGTGTGAACAAGACTAGACAGATTCTGTCATGTTTCACTCTTTTGCATAACCTAGCTAATAAATTGAGAAAGCTAAATCTTTTGGAAAATTAGAAATATACTTTTTATTTGCAAAATATAAGTTGTATGGTGGAAGGAAAATAAATATATATAGATATAAAAGGAGTTTATATTGAATATTGTTATTGTGATTAAATATATATAATACTAAATCAAATTTAAGCCCTGGCTAGAATACGCACAATGGTGGAAATTTACGCAACAATGTATAATTGGATCGGTCCTCAGAGGAAAGAAATTGTCTTGGGCTCCACTTCAATATCGACAATAGAGAAGGTAGGAAATATTGGCGCCTATTATAATGTTCTCTTTTTATTTTATATTCATTTTGGAAAGGATATTTTCTTTTCTCAATACACTCAACTTATGATACGGAAACTGGAGACAAATCTTTTATAACTTGAATTATTATCAGATTTTTGCGTTTCTACTGAGAACTCCATTTCAAGCATAGACCGATGAAAATCACCTTAACGCATTTGCTAGAATATTCCTTAAGTCTTTCTAAGTAGCAAACCCATTTGGAGCATATTCTCTAATTGCATGTTTCTCCTGAAACATGGTTTTTCCTCGGCTTTGAATTCGATTTGGGATGGGGATTTGTATCTACATTTCCGAAGAGCCTCTTTTACCTTTAAAATTCGACCTCTCAGGTCTGTAGTTGAATCCTTTCAGGAAAATAAAAACATGTTTTGCACCTCTTGGAATACCCAAGTCATGATTAACCCAAGCCAGATGATCTTATGTGAGTTCTCAACCATTTGATGGACGTAAGCATTGTCTTTTGAAACTTACGTTGAATCTAACAATTCCTATGCTTACGCATTTTGCAAGCAAGTATACTACCGTGGAACTTTAAGTGCAATCCTAATACTCATATTTGTTTCATGTTTGCATCTTTTATGATATCTTGATGAATGTTGTCCCTGTCTAAAATGATTGAATGATTCATATCCCTTCTGATCGACTTCTCATGCATCCTTGCACTTGCTCAAATGCGCACACCCTGATCATAGCCCTTATTATGGGCATGAGCTGAGAGGATACTAGGAAAGCTTGTGGTTAATCTACTGTTTCATCCCTTAGATTGGGATCGTATGCATTTACTTCTCACATTTTATTAACTTCAATAGGGGTTTGTCGATAGAAAGGATAGATCAATGTGAGATTGAGACCCATTGTTAAATGGTAGTTAGTAATGTGTTCAAGCCTGATGGTTTAAGTCGATAAAATTTGAATAAGGCTTGCTAGGTTGCCAACCTTGACTCTTGGTGCCAATATGATGATATTTAGTGTCAAAAAATAAAACCATCCACCAATTACCTTAATAGAGACAATATTAAGATAATGTAAATAATATGATGATAATGAAAATAATTCCTATAATTTAGGAAAAAACCTTTCATAATTTATTTATTTATATCCTTTCGTCCCTTCTATTGTATATATATATTACTTGTTGCACGAGTAGTGTGTACATTGATAGATTATATCTTTGAAATTTCAACTCATAATGTATCTAGACCATTGAATTATTTAAACTATGGGTATCGATATCTCATACCCTCATGTGTGAAATTAGATAGCGCGAGGACAATGTAACGCTCATGAGAATGTATTCATAATAAATAGTGTGTCAAATGGATAAGAGCTTGGCCCAAACAAGTTAGAGTGTTCTTGAATTCTTGTAATGAATCAAACTATATAATTATCTTTCTCCTTAATGTATTCCTTTTCGTCAAAGTCATGATAAGAGGACTATTTTAATTGAAAATGTTATAAGACGTTGAACTTTAAGAAGAATTATACAAACATGTTATTGATTCAACATAAATAATTTGAAGGAGAATGAATCCTCAATTGATGGAGGATATTCAACTAATTTCCCTTATATGTTAGAGAACGTACATTCTAGACACTAAGATTTTTATTGTGAATGGGCATAGGTTCCTTTAGATTCACCATGTGTATATATATATATATATATATATATATATATTACTATTACTATTACTATTACTATTACTATTACTATTACTATTACTATTACTATTACTATTACTACTTAAATAGGAATTGTTTAATGATGCCCTAAAACTTGCATGAAATCTATTCCATGAATTGCAAATAATATCGTGAATATTATCTCTCTCTATTCCAAACTCAAATGTAGTGAAGGAGTAGGTTATTGAATATAGATATGTATGACTTGATGGGAATCGGTAGAAAGCTTAATTGCAAACCTTCTTTTTCCTTTCTTGTAAATGTTGCAATTGGTTATGTATGCATGGTTGCATTCTTAAATTAATTAATTTATACTAAGATGTATGGGTGCTTGATATATAAGAATGGATACTCAAATAAGTATAAGAACATTCATGGTTATATATGTATATAAATGCATACATGAGCTATACCTTCTTTATTTAATATTGTTCATTTTACTTCCATGCTTACACTTGCACATGTTCTTATAATGGATCCACTACATTTCTTGATATGCACTTATGAAAAGATTATTGAAAAGTTTGCATGCATATAGACAAGATATCACATTAGCGAACTTGTACTTGCAAATATTTACCTTGTTGCTTTTAAGAAATGATGGACCGAGCAACATTGAAGATGGAATGGTATGTAGCCTTCATGACTAACTATGTATGTGCACAAGAGTTAAGCATGATGATGTTTCTAGTGTATTCCTTGCACATGTGTGATAAATCATGATGTGAATTAGATGTTGGTATGATTTTCTTCACAAATTCCATTACACAATTAGACTAAAATTGATAGTATTCCTTGTGCTAGGTCGAGTATTCTCCTTTCAAGGAGAATTCTGAGGAAGTGATTCACTACGTGGTAGGGTGGAAATGTGCCCCAACAATGTTCTTGATCTTTGAAGTGGTTGAAGGAGTTAAAAAGTTGAAAGGAAGGTTCAAGTTTCAATATATTGTATAATCTTGTTATCGACCAAGTGTGGTCTATTGTAAGGGAACCGCTCCCATATGTTTTGTCATGTATTTGGCACATGTACTCCAAAAGTTATTAATTTAATATAATTCCTTATCTCTTTGTTGCATATTGGGAATGCATCATTTTATATGTGTGGTGATGAGTATTTTCTGTATTTAATTGATTTTAATCTATGGAGGTCATTACAAATTCCAATCTAAGTTGTTGGATGGAAGAGTGCTTTGCTTAGCCTAGTGGGAAAGGTTCAACTTATCAAAGCTACTCACCAGAATTTACTGCTTTATGCCATGAGTCTTTTTAAAGTTCTAAGTAAATTTGTGGATAAGTTTGATCAAATTAATTTAGGAGGTTCCTTTGTATAGGAACTCAAGACAAGAAAATAATTTTGCTGGTGGGACCAAGTTTATTGACCTAAGAAGATGGGGGGTTTGGGTATTAGGAAAATTAAAGAATTCAATAATGCTTTTCTTGTGAAAAATGTGTGTAGAATTTTTTTTGAAAAAATGATTGGAAGAACATGATGAAGAATAAGTATTTTTATTATTACAAAGTTTTAGGGAGGTTTTGGTAATGAGTAGCTTCCAAAGGGATCCTAGTTCTAGAAAAATATTCTTCAAACTAGGTGTATCATTTTCAAAGGTTCTCATTTGATTTTTGGTAATGATAAGCTGATCAAATTTTAAGATGATGTGTGATGTGACAATCTCCCTTTCACTGATCTTTCTTGGGCTCAACCCTTTAAATATTTTTGTGTCAAAAACTTTGGTTTTTTTTTTGTTGATTTTATTCAAGATGGGAAATAGAAGAATTTGAGGGTTATTGTTTTGAATCTAGGTGTGCTTCAATGATTTCTTTCTTTGGTTCACATTTCTTCTTGCCCAAAAGATGATAGGTTGATTTGGTACCCTTCTTCCGATGGCTCATACTTGCTTGCTTTAGATTTTGGGATGCTTATGGAGCAATAGATCCCCCCCCCATTTTGGAGCTCTCTTTGGAACCTATTGCTCATCCCTAAGATCAATATTTTCTTTTGGATTCTTGTCCAAAATATCTAACTATAAATAATTTATGTAGAAGGTATTTTTCCTTTCCTAACAAGTGTGCCCTTTAATGTGAAAGTAATCCGGAAGATGCCTTCCACATTTTCCTTGGTTGCAATTTTTCTTGGTCTATTTGGGATTAGTTTCTCTCCCTTTGTAACTTAAATTGGATTTTCCCTAACTCTGTTGATTTATGTGGTTAGTGGATCTACCCCTCTACTAACCCTTCCCTTCTATTTTTGTGGTATCTTATAGTTCTACATGTTGCTTGGGGTTTAAGGAAAGAAAGAAACAAGTGAGAGTTCAAAGATGTGCACTTAAAGGAGGCAGGGGTTTTGGTTAAGATTCAAAGAGCTATTAAAGATGATTTCATGAGTAGGGTCACTAAGAAGAAGTACATGGAAGGACCACAACTTAAGATTTCTAAGTATTATTTACAAGTGGTTGAGTAGTGGAATCTCCACTTTAATATCTCTACCCCATTTAGAAATATGGAGAATTCTACAGACAATGTGGTTTGGAAATGTCCACAAAAGGGGTGGATTAAAGTTAATTTTTATGAGGTGGCCAAAAGTAACACTAGTCCAAAAGGAAGTGGGGGAGTGTTAGGTGATGAGGAAGGAAGGTATATTTTAGTGGTGGCACTCCCATTGGGATTTTAGACTAATCGCTTTGCTGAAGTTGTGATAGCCTATAACAGCTTAAAATTAACATATGAAAAAGGTTACAAGAAAATTTGGTTGGAGGGGGACTCTCTAAAAATAATTAAATATCTTAAAAGTGATCATATTCCTAGTTGGTAAATTAATAATTTCATCATGTTAGTCTCCCTAAATACTATTAAATCCTTTGATGAGATTATGATAATGCATATTTATCATGAGGGGAATAAGCTTGCAAACATATTTGCTAATGAATGCATTAAAAGTGAATCATCAAAACTATGGGAGGGGTACTCCTTTATACCCATTGAAGCTCTCACAATAATCAACTATGAGTGCCAGTAGTTATTCCGAAGAGTGATGGGATGTGGGAGTTATGAGACTCAGACACCTCACACCCTTTCTAGGTGATAAGGGTGTTTCCTTCCCTTTATTGTTTATCATGGTCTATGGGACAATATTTGTGTTTTGTTTGTTAGGGTCATCACTGTAACTATGAGAGGTGGGAGAAGTAGAGTGGAGCCCTCATCCAATGATGGGGTCCATTAGAATCAAAGGGTGTGGAAGATTGTGGAGGAGGGTGGCCTTGCTCCCTACTTGGAGAGGCTTCATAGTCATGACTCAGAGGCTAATAATATTTTTATTAAAGGGTAGAAAATTAGTGTTTGAGTGTGCATGGAAAGGAAATTGATATTAATGAGGTTATTTCTAGAATTACAGGGCTTCCAATGTAGGGAGAGAAGTTATTTCAAGATAGAAAGGTGAATGGTGAATCCTTGAACTAATTCTTTAAGGGGAATGAGCATAATAAGTTGTTGAAACTTTATTCCTAGGGTTATGACTACTTGTCCATCAAACCCATCTAGGTAGATGTTATCGAGGTCATTATGTAGTATATCACATTGGATGGTAGGTTCACAACAATATATGGTGTGTATTTCATTTTCTTAAACCACTTTTTCTATAAATTGTTGGTTTCATTTCCTTATTTTTTGTTAGCTTGAAGTTGGATTATGTTGTTAAGGAACACCTTGAAAACCCCAAATTGCCTATTTTTCATGAGGGGTTAATCCTCCTTATTTTGGAATTTATTAACAAACAAACCCCTAAATTTGATCTTAAGGGGAAGTTCATTGCTAAGAAAAAAAAACAAATGGTTGTACACTATTTAGATATGAGTTTAGGTACCAATTAGGACAAGGATGATGAGAAATAGAAAGAGGAAGATGAGGAATAAGACTCTATGGAGGTGTTCTCTATGCAACCATAAGAGGAAGAGCATACTAGGAAAAGAAAGAGCTCGTGTAAGAACTCCCCTAAAAAAAAGCGAAGAGGACTATTTCCTCGTCTAAGGGCTCATAGACATGGGAAGAGAATGATGGGGATAATACTCAATAGAAGGGGAATCAAATCTTAAATTCTAAAGGTGATGTGTCTTAGAAAGGTAAGGAGAAAGTGGATGACAAAGTGGCTACAAGGATCCAGTTATCGAAGAAAGATATGGAGAAGGATAACTAGGGTGTTTATAATTTCTCCTATTTGTCAGAGGACTTTACATATCTTCATGATAATAGAGAGGAGATTTATGATGTTTTTGGGCTAGACAATGAAGGGTTTACAAACCATTTTAAACTCTCAAAATGGTTCTTCCTCTAAATCAACAAAATTAATATCAAAATTTGGGCCCTATAGGGGAATCATACCAATGAGGATCAGGATCAACCAGGCTTTAGAAATAGGGAGATGAAGAATAGGATTGAAGGTTTGGAGGAATCTATTAATGTTTTAAAATTAGAATTTGAGAAATGTATGACTGACTTAGAAGATAAAGTTTAGGAAACTAATAAAAATATGGAGAAGATGTTGAATATTAGTCACTGCTCTATAAAAAATAATTCCAAGGGGATTAGGATTCTTACTAAAAATATCAAAGAATTGAGAGAGAGATAACTGAAGTGATCCATGAGGAGAGTAGAAAGGAAGAGTAGACCAATAAGGATAAAGGAGAGAAACAAGTGTAGACCACTAGTAAGGGGCCTAGTTCAAGGAAAAGGGGGAGAACAAAGAAATCCTTTGAGGAGGTTCAAAGAAAGAGTTGTCGAACTTGTAAAATCTTCATCAAAAAATTTACAAACAGGAGATGGAGGTGACAGATACTCTAAAGGATATGAAATAGTTAGTTTCCCACATTTGTCTTTTTACTTTTTGTTCGTTGTTGGTTGGTTGTTGTTTGGATATGTTTTATTCCTATAGCAACATTTTATTTATTTTTTAAAAGTGACACAATCTGAAATAGAAAAACATGTTGGATGGGGAGCACATCAAGCCTATCTCAATTGAAAGGACCAAATAACAAAATAAAAAATAAACACAAACTATGTTTTTGGTCTACACAATGAAATTCTAGTCACTTCATTCTTTGCATCCCCCAAATCCATAGGGATAAACACAAGAAAGAAAACAACATAATAATATGGAAAGAGTCTTCCCCTCTAAATATCATCCTTATTACAATCATGAAACATGACATATTTTCCTCCTATCACAAGATCCTCAAGTAGATATTTCTTATCATGAAAAGTATTACCCTTGGTAAATATGCTTGAAAGGGGCTCAATATCTCATTTGCACATTTTATTTTCCATTTCTCTTGATTTATTTATGTTAGTTCCATGTGTATATTTTGAGCATTCTTAACATTAGAATCTTTCTTTAGTACTCAAGTAGTTCTCTTTATTTAGATGAAGCAAATTTTAGTCTTAGTGGCAACTTAGTCTATTATTCAACATCTAGCATACTCTATTTTGGTCTTGCTAAATCAGTCTTGAGGCTTGAACCTTATCAAGGAAGTCAAACACACTTTCCTCTATAATAGTACCACTTTCTCAAACATGGGTACACTAAGTGGCAAGCAAGTTTTACAGCTATAATTTTGTATTAAAAAAATAGTAGGACCAAGGATAGTATCATGTCACTTGGACAAAAGTGCATCTATTATTTCATCCTAGCATGTAAAATGCTTACAATTTAGTTATCATAAGCCTCTAATAATCAATTCAATTATGAATCTCAACCTCCATATCTTTTTCATAATATTTTAACATTTAAAATCAACACCTACTAAATTCCAAATATATCTAGATTTATATCAATTATTTTCACATATTTTTATTTTTATCTACCTTAATATATCGATTCTCATTTTTCAATTCTCTACTTCATGTCATTAATTAATTAAAAATTTAGGAGGATGTGAAGAACCCATGTACATAAAAACTCCCCCTTAAATCACAGTATCAATGATAATCATGGCCGTTAATAATAGAAAACATCTTTTTTAAGGATTTATAATAGTATTTTTATATTTTTTTTGTAAAGGGGTAAAGGGGTAAATGCTTTTTACATAGAGCTATGAATCAAATGGGGGACATCATTCCCAATATAAACATTCAACAATAACACCCCAACGCGGTTTGAACCTTAATGACAAAAACAATACTACCACAACTTAACCATCACACTATGCCACTATTGAGAACTATTAAATTTATTTTATTTTTTATTTTATTTTTTTTTAAAGGTGCAATGCACCCATATTATTAGGGGTAAATGCTTTTGACCGGAGCTATGAACCGAGTACAAGAAACAACCACACCCACGAGTGCAATGGCCCATCAAAGGCACAAGGCTTGCGAGCACTTTGACCCAGCGAGGGTTTGAACCTTGGTGGTCGTCACCACAATCAAGCGACTTGACCACCGAACCACGCCCTTATCGGCTATTAAAAATATTAATAACATGACAATTTTTTATTTTATTTTATTGTTCTGAATTTTACATTTATAAATAACTTAATTAATTTCACATAAAAATAGAAACTCAAGATTAAAATTTTATTTTGGATTAAATCATTTTCTATATTAAACGTTGTATTTTATATTGATAAGAATATCTCCCGAAGTTGTCAAAAAATTTAAATCTATCACTTTAAATAATGATAAGAATCTTTTTTTTAATATTCATATATTCATTTTTTTGGTAATTAAATTGTAATAGACATGTGTAAATGTAATAGACACCTCAAAAAGAATGACATTTTATATTTATTTTTTAAAATACATATATATGCAAGAATCCATCACTTTAAACAATGATATGAAAATTAAAAAAACATATATATATTTCATTCTTTCCCATAATATAGACATCTGAAAAAGAAGACATATTTTATATTTAGTTTTTAAAACATATATGCCAGTTAAATTAAACCATCTAACACCCTTTCTTGTCTGATCTAGTTAGTCGGCGCGTTCTTTCACTGGAAATTTCTTGCACGTCAATTCACTGCTAGCCAACACAGCAGTAACAAAAGATGGCTTCAATTACATCTGGCCTAAATTGCGTAGAGAACTAGAAAGCCCAAGTCTTAGTTGCCCATACTAGTTACAGCATTTTACTCTGTATGAACGCGGTTTCCAAATGGAACAAAATGGGCATCTTGTTGGGATGTGAAGCCCAACGGTCATATGACCGTTCATATTATCCCAGCCTTGTATAAATATATGGTTGATCATGTATTCAGTAGTTAATTGGTGATTGATAATAAAGTGATTCCCTGCTTGAGAGTGGACGTAGGCTATTGTCGAACCAGTATAAATCTATGTCTCATATTTTGTTCTTTGTTTTCCTGTTTCATTCTATTTCTCTGCTTATTTAATATTTACAATTGGTATCAGAGCCATGGTGCTCAATCTCTTGACATGAGAGGTTTGAGTTTGAGTGGAAGCAATGCCACCTGATGAAAGAAGTCGTAGGAAATCACAAGGGAGGTCAAAATCCAGTGGGAGAGATGTTGGTTGTTGGTATTGTGGCAAGCAAGGCCACATCAAGAAGAATTGTTGGTTTTTGAAGAAGGATGAAAATCAGCCAAAAGAAGGTGAAGCGAAGCCGGTACGTGAAGAGGATGCCGGTGCAACAATTGGTGTTCTTGTTTCAGCCTGGGAAGAAACAACACCAAATGTTTGGGTGCTCAGTTCGGGAGCATCATTTCATGCCACTCCATGCAAGGAGTACTTCAAAAATCTCCAAAGCGGTGACTTTGGTAAGGTTCTTCTTGGCAATGATGAATCTTGTGATGTTCTTGGAAAAGGGGATGTTTTGTTAAAATTTAAAAATGGAAATAGTTGGCTATTGCGAGATGTTAGCTATGTCCCTCAACTCAAACAAAATTTGATTTCAGCTGGACAGTTGTTTTCACAAGGATGTAAAGTCGATTTTCATTTGAATAGTTGGAAAGTCACAAAAGGAGCTTTGATAATTGCTCAGGGAAACAAAGTAGGTACCTTGTATGTCGTAGAGAGTCTTGCTTACCTATTGGAATTTGATCAAGCATTTGTGCAAGATAGTGCAAGAGTTTTTGCAGAAAATATAGAAATTAGAAACACAGTGGTATGGGCTAATGATTTTAAAAGGCATAAAAACAAGGAGAACATGAACGCCTTTGAGGATGTTGTTATTCCTCCCTCTGTTGCAGAGGTCGTCCATGAAGCCAAGCCCATGACCCACTCTAATGTCTATAGGCGAGGCATTGATGTCACCAACACATTTCTTGTTCCGCAATCTTATGTTCAGGAGGAAAGTGGTAGTTCAATCAGTAGAAGAGGAGGAGCCTCGATGACGATTCGATTGAAGAAGCACACAAAGAAGAGAGGACATTTGAGTGCAGGGCACGGGCGTATTGGTAAGCACAGGAAGCATCCTAGAGGCAGATAAGAAATTTTAGAGCTTTACTTGCAAAATACACTTCTTTCCGATGATGTGGAAGTGAAGGCCATTGGTCGAGGCATGATTTACAGAGACAGAAAACCGCAAAGGCATGCGGCCTACTTAAGAAACAGAAGAAATTCAAGAAGATTACAGAAGAACGATGAGAAGTTGGATGGACCAACCGATGCATCCTCACACAGGGAGCATCTTGTTAGGCTTCCTTTGATAGATAATGAACTATCAAACCTTGACAAGGGCAAAGTGTCTAATTTGGATGCCTGCCTTGAGAAGACTATATCACTAGAGAATTTGGTGAAACACCCTGTGATCGGATGGCTGCAGGAAGTCAAAGATATTTTCCTTGACACCGACGACATAGTTGATCCATGTGCTATTGTACCTGCCACTCTGTCATGTCTAGGCAGCAACTGGATATTACGCCGCTTTGCAATTGAGAGGAGGATCAAGGACTTGAAACAAAAAATAATGTCTGCAATCCAACAAGGTGGTCAGCTGAGCGATTCTTGGAGTAACAGGGGAACAAAATTTTCTAGAAGAAGATCAGGTAAATTGGATAGTGCAGAAAGGCCCAAATGCTCTTATGAGGAAAGAAACGGCGGAGATAGCAACCAAGACGACCATCCTTTCAAACGGCGAAAAAGGGAAGGTGGGGATCGCAGGAAACTGAAATGTCTCATCGTGGCAGCAGCTGAGGATGGTGGAGATATTATGCATCAAGCAAAGGGTATTGTGTTGCCTCCTGGGAATGTTTTTGGCACCACTCTTCATACGCTGCTGGTTACAGAACATATTGACCTTCCATCACACGTTAAGGATGATCTGAATAGTGTCCCTCTATCCACCATGAAGAAACGAGAGAAGGAATGGTAGAGGCAATATGAGAGAGAAAGGGAGAAGGACAAAAAGCATAAGTGGCAGGCCAAGGAAGGAAATACTGAAGTGGAGGTGCGTGATTTTATTTCTCCCGAGAGGGATGTCATGTATAAGAATTACAAGAGGTTTTACTTGGCTGAGGCTCGGCCATTTTGTAATTATATTGTTGTGGGTGTTGGGGAATGGCACTCTGGGAAGAATGTCCAGCGAAAGAAGCAGAAGTACGTTGGATTTGAGCCCGATACTCTTAAAAACTTGTCGGGAGCTCTGCCTGTTGTAGGGGAGACAGTGAATGATTCGCTGCCCTAGGTGTATGAGGGCGAGCAGAATAGCACTCACAACAACAATCTGCTTGGGAAATTCAACCTCTCTGGCTGTTGAGAATCGTGTCTCAACCTTGCAAGACTTTTTTAAGAAAATTCTAGAATTTGTTTGTGGTAGTTCTCCACATGTTTATGTGTTGGAAAAAGGTGTATGAGTTGTTAAAAATGTGCCTTGTCCCTATTAGAATATAGGAGGGTTGTTTTTAGAGTATAAACAACTCATTGTATGAATTTAATGGGGGTCTAAACTAGAGGACAAAATTATGGACGAAAATGCTATTTTAACTTGGTTGTTTTCCCATCTTGGAAGTTACAAGTGACAAGTGACAAGTGGGTAACATGTGGCATGGTTGTTTTGCCCATGGTTTTGTAAAACCACAAATGGTTTCCAAGTTGTAAATCACTATTAAAGGAGGGCTTGGGGAGGTGTTTGAATCATTGAGTTTAGTTTGCAAGATTGAGTGCTAGAAGGAGTCTCTCCGAGTCCGAGTTCGAGTTGTGGTGATGCCTTCCTGTAAGAACTTGCATTGCAAGTGTATTGTAATTATTGTGTAGTTTTTGCACACACGCCCCACTTGGAGTAGGGACCCTCTCTTTTGTGTCATTGACCTTTGGTTCTATTGCACTTATCATCTTAGGGTCTTGACATGTTAGTCTTGCCGGCTTTGACCTTGTCTTGAGGTTTGAATTGATGGAAAATAAGTTTTTGGCTAAGTCCGGGTTTTCACCTGGATCCAGGATTCTCCAGCTCTGGCGGATTTTCCCGGGCCCTGGTTCCTTGTCCGTTTATGGCAGGATTCTCCAATTCCGGGTTTCTGCCTAACTTCGGGATTTTCCGGTCCTATCGGATTTTCCCGGATTCTGCCAAAATCCCGATCTTCCTGATTTCCCCGGTTTTTGCATTTCCGCGGAATCTGTGTTTCCGCGCATTCTAGGATTTTCCGAAATTCCGCTTGGGGCTCGGGTTTCCGGACTTGTCAGAAGTGTCTTGTCGCGCATTAATGGTTAAGGTACCTTTGCTCAGGCAGGTATAAGGGCAAACTTAGGGCGTTTCCAATTTCATTCTGACTTCATTGCTGCCTTGTTGATTACTCTGGCGATTGAGTTTTTTCTATTTGAAGCCTTGAGAATTGATTCTGGTTTGTTTGCGCAAGGATTGCTTGAGTGTTGGTGCTAGTATTTCTATTGCTTAGACGTGTTTGCCGCGTGGTCAATTTTCTGAGCTCGAATTCCGTTCGCTTTGATCCATGGTATGTATTCATTGCCCTTCCGTTTGCTTATGAGGTAATTAGGGGATTTTCGCACTGAGTATTGTTAGGTTTGGGTCAGCCCTTGATTTGATTTTGATTTCGCATTTATAGAGTCGGGGTCTGATCCGTTTTATTATGGAACCCTATTTTCCGTGCCTTGTGAACTCCATTTGTCTGTGAGATGGCATATTTATCCTTTAGACGGGATTCTGGGTTGGGTTGATTGCTTGTTTTGGGCGCGAAATGTGTTGTGCGAAATTAGGGTTTCCCTTGGTGTTCGGCCCAGAACGGAAGTTTTATTGTGCTTTGAGCGATTTTGTCCCTATATCATGTTGGCTTCCCCCGTCTTATTCAGACTAGAGGGCTTTAGGTAAATCCCTAACCGATATTTTAAAACCTTAAAGCTTGTTCTGGTTTTAATGGCGGGTGGTTTGGTCATTCGGATTAGGGCATCATTATTTTGATATGGCGATTCATCCTTTGCGTGCTTTCGAGGGGTCTAAATCCTTTGCGCCCTGAGTCTTGTTGCTTATCGTCGGTTTTGAGATCATTCGAGCTCAGGAGGAGTAGATCCCGTGGTCGTTTGACTTCTGGTTCGCATCTTATCATTTTTCGGGTTTCCGAGGTCGTCGCGGAATTTCCTCGCTCCCGGATTTTCCCGGTTTGGGTTTATTCCGTGGGCTGGGGTTATTTCCGGTGCATTTTGAACTGTCCGCAAAAATCCGTTCCATCCGGATTTCTCCGGATTTCCTGTCTGGTTGTGTTCTTTGTGATATTTCGATGATAGGATTAATGGAACGATTGTCTAGTGTTTATTTCTTGTTGCTAATGAGTGAATTTAACGATTATCCTTTGATTTTCCATCTGCACTAATGATCTATATGATTAACGATGCTTTGGCAGCAGGAATCTGTCTGGGTCGGATTTCTCCGAAATTCCGCCCCGACGGTATTTTCCCGGATTGCGAATTTTTCCCGAACTATCTGATTTCTCCGGATCTCGATGGATTAGTAGTTAGCAATGGATTTTGATGGATTTACATGATTTGTGCTAACCCTTTGAACTAGAATATGAATAATAATTGGATTCTAATGACGATTTTTGGATGTGTAGGCCGAACCAAGCAAAGCTGTTGCCGGGAAGTCCAAAGGTGGTGCAGGAGTATCTTCAATTTCTGAAACAGAGCGGTTGAGACTAGACATGAAGAATCAGCTCCCGGAAAGCAAGGTGTCCTCCGTGTGGGCCGAGGTATCTGACACGAATGTTGGTGCCTGGCGCTATGAGGAGTTCAAGTAGAGGACGGCTGAGAAGGACTAGTCAGCTTTGAGACAAGGAATGATGAACTCTGGATTAGTGCACGTGGCAGGGTTCCCTCCAGCGGTTCAGTGCTATGAGTTGATTTTGGAGTGTGCAAGACAGTATGACTTTGATACCCAGATGGTGGTCAGCACTGAGGGACGAGCCTTGGCAAACTTTAGTCCGGCCTCCATTGCACGAACTTTTAGCATGCCTGATCTTCCTTCGGTCTGTGCATTGAACATTGACATTGCCAGGACCTATTACGAGAATGAGCCAGTCAAGGCTCAGCAGATCATCAATTCATGGCTGGAGAAGCCAAAATCTCACCACTCCAAGTTGCCCAAATAGCTGCACAGAGTGAAATTCAGGTCGGATGTGTATGATGCCATCACACTGTTGAGCAGGGTGGCTGGACTGAGAATTGTAGGGGTTTTGGAGAATTGGATGGTCCATGTGATCACAAGATGAGCCAGGGGACAAACTATCACTGGGCAGGACTCATTAGTGCAGAGATTGACAAACAACTGAGAAATGTCCTAGAAGCAAAGAAGTTCAATATGTCTTCTTACATTATGTATGTGCTGGCCATTTCCTATCCCTACAAGGGTTTGACTCCGAGTGGAACCATTGGGCAGAACATAATCTATGAGGTTTATCCGGAGCTGCATTTGGGACATAAGGATTATAGGAGGACAAATGATGCATTCACAATGCACATTACCCGGACACTTCAAAATGCTGAGCACCTCAGATTATCCGACGGAGCTAAGGGACTAATCAAGAACTATGGAGCATGGTTTATCCAGTTCCCTACATTCACCTACCTCCGGATTGATGGATGTCCAGTTGCCCCTTACAGGTTGCCTCGGTATCCCAATGACCATATTGTGCTGTTGGAAGTTGTGCGACAAATTTGTGAGTTTGATGCAGTTGTGAAGAGAGGAAAGCATAAGACAGGATTCAGAGGAGACTTCCCTCTTGGGATTGGTGTGGGGGAAGTGTGCCCATCTATTCAATCAGCTCACACTGCAGGCGAGGAACTGGCAGCCTATGGATTCTCTTTCCATTCGAAGAGAATGAACTTTGACATAACAGGAGAGGCCCAAAAGAAGGCTACCCGGGAGTACAGGCATAAAGAGGACTTAGAAGACTACTGGGTCAACATCAAGGATGACCTCGATGCAAGGAAGAAAAGGTATTCCAGGCTGCCTGTGGAGGCCATTAGACAATACAATGTTAAGCTGATTCCGGATCAGCTTGATGATGATGGAAAATTGGTTCAGGACCATGTTTACAAGCCCATAAAGGACAGGTCAGTTGCAGACATTGATTGGAGTGAACCCGAAGTGACAGAGTTGGAGGACCTGATGGCTCCTGTGTTGAGGTTTACCTTTTCTTGGGTTAAGCATAAAGTCTGGGAGTTAGAGAATGCCAAGGTAGCTTGCACCTTTGACTTGATGGGGAATCTCAACCCCATGTCAACTTCTGAAGAGTCCGGGGAGGAGGACCTCAAAGGGAAATCAGCTAAAACCTCACCCTTCAAGATTAAAGTTAGAGGTCCTAAGGGGGCTAAGCCTGCAACGAAGAGGAAACCAATTGGCAAGCGCAGGTGGAAGACACTGACAATTAGCAAGTCCTCGGATGAGGAAGAAACAGAGAAGGCTGAAAAGGAGGATGCTCCTCCACTGCCCAAGAAGACAAGAACTACAAGGACAACCAAGAAGAAAGACCAGACCGCTTCGGTGGATGAACCTCCAATTGTAGATGTAGAGAGCTCTAGAGGGGAGAGAACCAAAGTATATACCAGAAAATCAAGAACTCCTTCTCCCAAGGATGCTACACAGCCGAGGGACTCTCCTCCAACACAACCAGTTGAAGAGCAGGATAAGCCTGTTTCTCGTCCGCCAAGTGCACCAGAACCGGAGAATCCGGATGAGCAGGGAATTAGCGGGGAGGCCGAGCAGTTCAAGGAGGGGACACTGTACAGTGAAGCGGCCGAGCTTGAGGTAGAAACTGAGGAAAGACACACTTCTTCGCTAGTACAATACGAGGATTCTCCAGAGAGTGATAAAGGCCGCGGATCACCTGAGCCAGAGGAAAGCATCCCCGCTAGGACTCCATCGCCGGTGCTTCCAGAATTAGGACTTTAGGGGGTCGACCAGGCCAAGCAGAGTCCGGAGAAAGAAGATGACAAAGTAACAACTGAGGAGGAGGTTGAGGTAACAGCTGCAGAAGAGGAAAAAGTGACAGAAGGACCGGAAGAAACCAGGACAGAGGAAATCCGGACTACCCCTGTAGCCCCGGACTAGTTAGAAAAGGAGCTGGCCAAGAAGAATCAGGTGATTGTTGAGGACACTCCGTTAGATTGGGATGAAATGTTGTCCCAGATCGGCAAAGGAAGGAAGAAGAGGGTTGCCCGGGTGATTTCTCGGGTGGAAAGAGATGAAGCTCACAACAGGGTAGTTCACGTCGCCACCCCTGCAGCGGATAAGAAAAGAGATGATGTTACGGGCCAGGACTACAATGTTCAAACTATTAATCTCAGCCCGGCCTCCCTAGAGCAAGACATTGAGGAGTTTGAAGGGTCGAGTGCCATAATTGTTGACAGGCTGAAAAAGGAGACCCATTCCAAACGGGAGCTGAAGAAAGAAAATGAGAGATTGAGGAAATGTTTAGAAGAGGTAATGAGGCCTCTACAGTCTTTCCATCCATCCTCTTCTACTACCCCGGGTTTTCTGCCTAAGGAGACAATCTCCAGAATTGAAAAGATGAAGGCCTCTGCCCAGGCTGCCACCGACTGGTTGATGGATGTCCAGATGAAAGGAGATGAGGCTATTAAGGCGATCTTGTCTATGGGCAAGGATGCAGTCCAGGCAAAGGAACTGTTGGAGTACATCTTGTCTCAGGATAGGGATGACATAGATCTCCTGTTGCAGAAGTCGAGGATTATCCTGGGGCATGGAAAGGAGCAGTTAGTTAAGGATGGGATCCTTCCTTCCTCTAGGCTGGATGAACCCTGGGAATGGTTCGAGCCATTGCAGATCAGACAGAGGACATTAAAGAAGATACAAAAGCAAAGGAAGTCAGTTGATGGCGACCTTACAGCAGTTTCTGACGGATGCATTGCCTTCTTTGAGGTGATGACAGGGAGGAAGAAGATAGCTCCCAAGTATTTGAGCTTAGATCAACTGAAGGAGTGGTGGCATGAAATTTATGCCCCAGATTCTGATGGAGCTGTCACCGGCCACTTACTTGATGATGCAGCTACATACTTGGCGGTGATAGACAAGTACATGGCCAATAAGGAAGACTGGAATAAAATTGTCGACCGGTCCAAGGAAGAGATAGATTCAATTAAATGTCGGCTCAGGGTTTTGCCATTGCCACCTGTTGCTGGGCTGGATGGAATATTTTCGAGTGTCCAAGGGACGTCAGTGCAGAAGAACGATAAAGGGAGCGGCAGTTAATGCTCATTTTGAGATTTGTGCTTCCCTATTATCATAGGGCATGCATTGGACCGGACTTCCTTGGGGACTGTGTCAGAGCTGACTTGGATGATGGCATTTAATGTGTGCCTTAGTTCGTTTCCTTGGCCGACCTATTTTGGCAGTTTTTATTATTTTGTAAAGATGTTTGGCTGGGCCGACATGTTTTGGGGGGAATTTGCTATAAATTGGCATTCTTACCTCATTGTAAGGGTTAGACATTGATTATAGACATAGCAAGACAATAATAGAGATTAGCAAGAGCTATAGTTAGAGTATTTGAAGTTCCTGAAGCAAATATTGTGTCAGAACGGTTGAATTGTTGCAGCATTTGGTGATTAATACAATTGAAGACATTGTGGTTTTCCTGGTGGAATCCTTTGTGTTATTTCATCTTGCTTGGTTCTTGTTGTTCCATCTTTTAAATTGCTTGAAGATTTAGGGTTTAATATTCAGAAATAGATTAGTTTCAGTTGGATAAATGATGTTTATGATTTCATATTTAGAATGTTTGTAGCTATCTCTGGTCTATACTCCCAGTAACTATCTGATTGTAGTAGGCTGGTGAAGTCAACCTGGACCATATATATTTGATGTGCTTAAGTTCGATTGTAGATGCAAGTCTATGATTTGAAAATTTAAATACCTCAGAAGATTGCACCGTTCTTGTAAGATTGCATTGTGGGTCGATCAGGGACTAGTTATTTGAGATAGGTCCATTCCAAATATCTATTGTTTACATTATTCATTCTTGGAGTAGTTTAGATCTTATCACCTCTTTGCATCCCTATCTTTTGCTATTTCTTTATTATTCGGTTAGATTTAGGATTTAAGATCGTCATATTGTCAAATCTGATAAATTGAAAGGATACAGTTTGCTTGTAGTAAGGTCCGATTGTGATTACCAGCATTTCACATTTTATCTGAGTTGTTTTATGCATTGTTATGACCTAACACCCGAGAGACCTTGGGGTGATTTTCAGTAATTTATTGTTGAAGATTACCTTTCAAGAGAGATAAGATATTGTATTCTGTCTGAGTTGTTGCTATGCAGAAAACACCATCAACAGATTGGCGCTAGAAGGAGGGCTGAATGAGCAGACTGGATCACTTTTTGAATGCCATCTCTCTAGAGAGATATAGGAGGAATACCAGATCTACTACAGGAGAGGAAGATTTAGAGGAGTTACAGTTTCACACCAAGTCAAGAAGGACTCAAGAAGGGGGAGAACCATCGTCACCTATCCCTTCATCAGTATCATCCACATCTTCACATCCTGAGGTGGAGGCTATACCCATTCCTGAGGCCGTTCCTGTCCAACAACCTCAACCTGTCAATAATCAACCACCACTGCCACCCCCACTTTTACCAATGGCTTTCCTTGCCAACAATCCATCGCCCCTATTCTTCCAAGCCCACAATGTTATGGCCAAAAACCCTGAGCACTTCTGTTCAAAATTCCATGCTAATGACCCAAACAGGACTGCTGAAGAACACCTAAGGATTTTCCAAACCTGTCTCAAGGACAGGGGGATAGTTCATGAGGATGTTGCTTGCAGGTTGTTTCCCTATTCACTAGGAGAGGAGGCCTTTTACTGGTATAACCATCTTCCTGCTGGTTCGATTCTTAATTGGAACGACCTTGAAACTGCCTTTTTTGAAAAGTTCCGAATACCCATTAGTGCCAACGAGTTATACCTACAATTCATCAAATTCAAGAGAGAGGTTAATGAGCTGATAGCTAGTTTCAATAATAGGTTCCACTGGGCATTCACCAGGTTGCAAGACCCATATGTTTTGGATGATGATACGGCCCTGAAAGTCTATTATGAAGCTCTTGATAGCTTGACAGCAACCTTCCTAAAGTGGAGACCTAATCCTCCAGACACACTAACTAATGCTTATACAGAGGCTGTCAAGCTCAGCACAGATCTGAGGCAACACTTGACTGGGCCATTACCTTCTCTGGGACCAGTTGCACATCCTAACCAGATTCAGGCAGTAAATCAGGCCCTCACCAATCATACCCCAATTATGAACCCAGTTCCCCAATTACCTATGGTACCACACCCTGGTCATCCCATGAACCAGATCTCCCCTATGACAAACTTCCCTCAATAACAAGTTAACCAACCCATGTATCAACCACAGCAGAATAGCTTCCCTGCTTATCTATAGAATTCTGAGGTGTTGCATCAGTCATTGGGATCCACCACAATGCCTGTCCCTCCTCAGAATAACCCGAACCAGATCCCCTACCGAGATCCCAATAAGGAGAGGATTGATGAAATGGCTGAGCAAATAAAGAAGTTAAATCTGGAGGTGACTTACTTAAGAAATCAGAACAGTCAACTACAAGTTGCCCAGAAGGGAATGCAATCTAATCAGAACAAAGAGTTTTCACAAGGACAAAATTTTGACAGGGGACAGCGTAATGACAGAGGGTTCTACAATGACAGGGGATATAACCAGGATAGGGGTTACAACAATGATAGGGGTTTCAATAATGAAAGGAAGCAGAATTTTGATAGAGGCTAAGGAAGTGGATCAGGATTTGATAAAAGGCCGCCACAAGGACATAATAGAACTTAGAATACAGGGCCCAATAATGGAGGAGTCCCTACCCCATTGGATCAGCCTGCTAATCAAATTGTTAATCAGTCTGCAAACCAACCGGTCAGCCAGGATAAACCTCCTAACGGTGTATATTTGGCAGAAGCAGCCCTATCAGGATGGTGCAGGCTCCATAAAACAAGCCAGCATTCGGAGTTGGAATGTCCAGAGTTCCAAACTGCTACTTCTATTTTTCAGTATGAGGTAGAGAACAATGTGAATGGACAGGAGATTGTTCCCTCTAACTCCTATGATTCTCCTGTGCTGGTATTGAATCATGCTCATTTTCCAGCCAGTAAGGAAAATGTACCAGAAGAGCCCGATTCCCAAGAACATGAAACAGACCAGATTTGTAATGGGGACAAAGTAGCTCGGTTGTTTAATAAAGATACAGTGAATGATAATGGCCCTCTCGATCAGGAGGAGGCTTATATTGAAGAAGTTCAGATGTTTCAGAGATAGGGATTGAGGGATATGCCTCACAGACGCCCACAGCCTGGAGGACCGTTCACCACCTCCATTCCTCCCAACAACTTCAGTACCCCTCCGGATCCTAATGCTAGCAACAATCTGTCTTATCCACATGTTTCCAAGCAGTATCTTTCGAAGGATAGACAGTCTCAAACGGAGCCACAGAAGGAAAAGATTGTTCAGGCTGGCAAGGATATGGTGGAAGAATCACCTAAGGAAGTCTCTACTAATATGAGTGAGGAGCAGATGGCTTCATACGTTGCAGAGGAATTCAAGAAACTAAAGGTAAATCTTTCTGCATTTGAGTTATTAAGATTTCCTGCAATTAGGAAGGCTGTCTTAGGTACCTATGATGCAAATTCAAAGTTATTGGATAAGTCTTCTAGTGAATATGTTGGCCAGACTTCTAGTTTTCAGTCTGTAAACACGCAAAACCAGACACAGAATCGAACTAACCCACCCCCTGGAGATAAGGGAAAAGAAAAGGATAGGACTCAAGTGGCCCAGGTGGATACTCAGCCCACCTTGTTTCAAGGAAAGACATAAACTCCACCCTTCTTGATCTCAGTCTGAATCTTTGGTAAGAACCTTCACAATTGCTTGTTAGATTCTGGTGCGTCCACCAACGTGATGCCTCTAGGAGTTTGTAGGGCTCTAGGAATTACACCTGCCAATTCCCAGAAGAAGGTCACTCAGTTGGACAGAACTGAAGTGAGTGTGGTAGGAGAACTTAACATGATCCAGATGCAGATAGCCTCTGATCCAAGAATCCAGCAGGTTATTAACATTCAGGTGGCTGATATTCCTGATGTGTACGGTTTGATCCTAGGACGAGAGTTCACCAAGGCTCTGAATGGATATGTGTCCACTGATCACTCTCACATGTGGCTTCCATGGAAGGGAGTGCCTAATCAAATCAGAATCGAGAGGGAGCCTAGAATGAAGTATATGATAACGGAATATCAAAAGACTTCAGTAGAGGTCCTTATATCAGAAGTTGGAATGGGGAACTACCTGCTATCGGCTCAATATGAGGAATCAGATGTAGAGGAGGTACTTATGTTGCATACGATGTCAGCTGATGTTGGGACAGGGTCCAGCCATACTGAAGTTCTGACAGAATTAGTTGAAGAGGAAGAACCTGAAGACAAACAGATCAGCTTATTGGACGATTTCCAGGAATTCATTAGGCAATGTATGGAGAACCAGACTCACCTGGGAAAGAAGACAAGCTTTAAGGAGTTACTCTTACCAAATTGGTGTAGAGTCCACAATGCTTCTCACTCAGAGTTGGAATGTTGCATGTGTCAAATAGCAGTAAAACAAGTACAAAAATGCATGAATCCAGCTCAGGCGGTTAAGGCAGATGAGCAGAATCTCCAGAAAGAGTGCGAAAGCCAAAAACCTGTGGTGACTAAGGCAACCTCTAACACTGATAAACCAAAAGACAGAATGAAGAAAAATACCACTGCCGAATGTTGGACTCTTAAATTCGATGGATCCAAATCCAAGCATGGAGCTGGAGCAGGGTTTGAGCTAATCAGTCCAAAAGGTAAAAATTTCTTCGCAGCTCATAGGCTCCAATTTCATTGCACAAATAACGTAGCAGAATATGAAGCTTTAATTCATGGACTCCTTATGGCACTCAAGAAAAGGGTCAAAGTTCTGCAAGTTTTTGGCGATTCAGAACTAATAGTCAAACAAGTAAGAAAGCAGTATGCGTGTCACGATAGGAGGATGACCAATTACAGGCATAGAGTGTGGGACCTCATCGAGGGGTTTGGCGCTTTTAATATCCAACTGATCCCAAGGAAGAAGAATCAAACTGCCGATTCCCTGGCTCAAGCAGCCAGTACTTTGCAGCCCCTATCTATGTCAGGATTGAAGAAGTTTACTATTGAATTAACTCTTGTGCCTTCAATTCCTGACAATGTGACTAATTTTCAGGTGTTTGAGGATGATAAGCATATCCTGGACTTTATCACAAACACAGATGTCTTTGCTTCACAGATCATTGATGAAACAGAACCCCAAGAAGCAGAATTGGATCTAGAGGGTGTGCTGAATTTGAAGTCCAACACTATTCCAAGGGGAATGGTGCAGTTGGAGCGAATTTTCGATATGGATAAGATCAGAAATTACGAACAAGAGGTAAAGAAAGAATCCATCAGTGGACAGTGTGACTCTCACAATGTGGATACTGAGGATAATATCAAGAATATTTTTATTGGCAAGGTCTGCACTCCTGAAGAAAGAGAGGGGATAATCAAGGCCCTGCATAGCTTTCCAGATATAGTAGCCTGGGGTTATGAAGACCTGAAGACTTATGATACATCCATCATAACTCATACTATACCTCTGAAGCTCGATGCCAAGCCTTTTAGACAGAGACAGAGACCTATCAATGCATTGCTGGAACCAATAATACAGAAAGAAGTCCAGAAATTGTTGTCTGCCAGAATCATATTTCCTGTCAGACATTCCATGTGGGTGGCAAATCTGGTCCCGGTGAGAAAGAAGAATGGTGAAATAAGGCTCTGTGTTGACTTCAGAAATCTGAACAGGTCATCAGAAAAAGATAACTACCCAGTTCCCTCTTTGGATGAAGTGCTACAAGTGGTCAATGGATCGCAGAAGATGTCCTTTCTAGATGATTATTCGAGGTATAATCAAGTGATGGTCCAGTATGAGGACAGATACAAGACTGCTTTTACAACTAAGTGGGGAACCTTTGTCTATAGGAGGATGTCATTTAGGCTTATCAATGCAGGGGCTACATTCCAGCGAGCTATGGACATTGCTTTCAAAGACATCATAGGGAAGTGCATTATCATTTACATGGATGATCTGACTGTTTTCTCCAAAAACAGGGGGGATCATATCTCGGATCTATACAAAGTGTTTTAGAAGTGCAGAGAATTTGGCATCTCCCTGAATCCCAAGAAGTGTATTTTCGGAGTTACAGAAGGAAAGCTGTTAGGACATGTCATATCGAAGAAAGGAATTGCTATAGATCCGGAGAGGGTGGAAGCCATCTTGAAAATCCAGCCGCCTGCCAGCAAAAAAGAGATGAAGTCCTTCTTTGGTAAGATTAACTTTGTCAGGAAATTCATCACTGGGTTTGCTGAAATTGTGAAGCCATTAAATGCTATGTTGAAACAAGATGCCAAGGTCGAATGCTCTACAGAAGCAAAGGAGGCCTTTGCAGAAATTAAGAGAGCCATCGCCGATGCTCCAGTATTGGTGAGCCCAGATTACAATAAGCCTTTTTATATCTATTCGTTTGCTTCAGATCACTCATGTGCTGGAATGCTGACATAAAAGTCTGATGAAGGGAATGAGCATCCCATCGCTTTTATGAGTGCACCATTAAAGGATGCAGAGTTGAAATACCCAAGTGTGGAGAAGCAAGCATATGCCCTTGTTCGAGCAGTGAAGAAATTTAGGCATTATATCCTCAGAAATAAGGTGTTTGCAATTGTTCTTGATTCTGCAGTTAAGTTGCTACTAATGCAAAACGAGTTAGGGGAGCGCAGAGCTAAATGGGTGACCATGCTTCAGGAGTATGACATTGAGATCCAGTCGATGAAGCTGGTAAGAGGACAAGGGCTCACCCAAACCATGGCAGAGATAGGCCCTGAATTTTCTATTCATAACTATAATGTTGAAGAGGTTTCCCCAGAGGGCTGGTATGATGATATAGTCTACTATCTGATGAATCAACGACCTCCAACTCACCTTAATGCAGTACAGAGGTGAGCCTTAAGGCTGAAAAGTGACGGCTTCATGCTGAAAGGAGCTGTCCTATACAAAAGGAATCATGAAGGTATTTATTTGAGGTGCCTTGGAAGACAGGAAGCTGAAAGGGTAATGAGTGAATTTCATGAGAAATATGGTACTGGTCATGGTTCTGCGATTGCTACCGCGAATTAGATTTTGAGGGCAGGATACTACTGGCCTACATTGTTCAAGGATGTTCATCATCATGTACAGACCTGTCACACTTGTCAAACTGCAGCAACAAGAGAAAGGTGTGCGCCACTCCCACTCCAACCGGTCACCGAGGTAAAACCTTTTGCTCAATGGGGTATGGACTTCATAGGTCCCATAAATCCACCATCCTCTGCAGGACACAGGTATATTCTCACCATAACTGATTACTTTACAAGATGAACTGAAGCTTTTGCTTGTAGGCAGTGTACATCAGAGGTAGTAATTGATTTTCTTGAATCTGTCATTCTCAATCGGTTTGGATGTCCTGTTGCTGTAGTGTGTGATAATGGCCCTGCCTTTGCATCTTTGAAATTATCAAACTGGGCCTTTGATCATGGTATTATTGTAAAGTTTGCATCTAATTATTATCCCCAGGGGAATGGTCTAGCTGAATCCTCTAACAAGAACCTTTTGACTGTCATCCGAAAATTGTTAGAGAGGAACCCAAAAGACTGGCACACCCAGCTTCGGTTTGCTCTTTGGGCAGATCGTACCAGAGTTAAGTCCTCCATTGGTACCTCTCCTTATCATCTAGTGTATGGTCTGGAACTAGTTTTCCCTATCCAACTCAAAATCCCAACGCTACAGTTTATCAACCAGTTTTATGATGAAGGGGATAGAAGGGAGGCCAGGCTAACAGAATTATTGAACCTTGAGGAAAAATGAGACAATGCCCTTGAAAAATTTGCCAAACATCAGGGGGTAGTTAAGAGATGGTTTGATAGGAGAGCCAAAGTCAAGGCTTTTAGGATTTCTGACCTGGTCTTGTATTGGGATAAGCCGCATGATCAGAAAGGGAGCCATGGAAAATTCGATAAGTTGTGGCTGGGTCCTTACCAGATTGCCGAAATATTGGGAGATAATACATTCCGTCTGAGGACTCTCAGGGGAGATGACATACCACTGCCTGTCAATGGGTAGCATCTGAAACATTATTTCCAGTCTTGAGCTATTTTCAACTTTTTGCTTTGTAAATAGTTAGTTTAGGTTGCTTTGTTGTTTGTTTGCTTGCTTTGGTTAGAATAGGTTTCCCTTTTTGCTTTGCTGATTTTGTTTGGTTAGAGTAGGTTTGCTTTGGTTTGTTTGTTTTGTTTTGCGTTGCTCTTTCTTTTGGTCCTTTCTCTTTTGGGGATTATGGGTGCATCTGTGTGGCAATGGTGACAAAGCAGGTCTAATGTTCTTGGTATTTCCCTTACAAACTTTGCTCATGTTTCCAGAATATCACGGTATGAATTCTTTGACCTATGTCATTTGTCCTTAGGTTGGGACAAAGGGTTTCTAGTTAGTCTAAACAAGAATATATTGGGGTCTTATATCTTTAATCCTTAATATACCTGAAGTTGTAAAAGCCCTTATAAGGTCTGGACAGGTGAAAAATCTTTTTTCTGCTCTAGTGCCACTATGGTTCTCAGCCCTGAGTGTGAACTTCACTGTTCACAAGTTGAATGAAGTGAGTGAAAAGAAAAGAAACATTTAAAAAAAAAGAAAAAAAAAAAAATGTATTGAAAATCATGAGGTTGGAATTCAACTTATCAGGGGGATCTGAATATCTCTACCGGGGCTATAGACGCCTGACTGGCAGTAGAGCTATGTTCAGGAGGACCACAGCGATAACCTCGTCGGGGCTATGGACGCCTGACTGGCAGCGAGGCTCTATCCAGGTTACTTTTAGAGTAAGAGTCTTTATGTAGCCTGTTCATACCATGTCTGGTTCTTCTTGCAACTAAGGGTAGGTAATAAATGCATATGCACACACTTAGACCCTGGTATAGGAGCGTTTGATTGGCTGGGAGTTTCTTTGCTTTAACTTAGGGTTGTGGCTGGGTATCTGAGTTGAAACCATGAGTTCTGAGTTCTTGATTCTAGTTTGTCATCGAAATGCTTAGGAGCATTTCCCCAGCAGAGTCGCCATTTGTTGTGCAGTTTTTGCACACACGCCCCACTTGGAGTAGGGACCCTCTCTTTTAGTGTCATTGACTTTTGGTTCTATTGCACTTATCATCTTAGGGTCTTGACATGTTAGTCTTGCCGGCTTTGATCTTGTCTTGAGGTTTGAATTGATGGAAAATGAGTTTTTGGCTAAGTCCGGGTTTTCACCTGGATCCAGGATTCTCCAGCTTTGGCGGATTTTCCCGGGCCCTCGTTCCTTGTCCGTTTCTGGAAGGATTCTCCGATTCTGGGTTTCTGCCTGACTTCAGGATTTTTCGGTCCTATCGGATTTTCCCGGATTCTGCCGAAATCCCGATCTTCCTGATTTCCCCGGTTTCTGCATTTCCGCGGAATCTGTGTTTCCGCGCATTCTGGGATTTTCCGAAATTCCGCTTGGGGCTCGGGTTTCCAGACTTGTCAGAAATGTCTTGTCGCGCATTAATGGTTGAGGTACCTTTGCTCAGACAGGTATAAGGTCGAACTTAGGGCATTTTCAATTTCATTCTGACTTCATTGCTGCCTTGTTGATTGCTCTGGCGATTGAGTTTTTTCTATTTGAAGCCTTGAGAATTGATTCTGGTTTGTTTGCGCGAGGATTGCTTGAGTGTTGGTGCTAGTATTTCTATTGCTTGGACGTGTTTGCCGCGTGGTTAATTTTCTGAGCTCGAATTCCGTTCGCTTTGATCCATGGTATGTATTCATTGCCCTTCCGTTTGCTTATGAGGTAATTAGGGGTTTTTCGCACTGAGTATTGTTAGGTTTGGGTCGGCCCTTGATTTGATTTTGATTTCGCATTTATAGAGTCAGGGTCTGATCCGTTTTATTATGGAACCCTATTTTCTGTGCCTTGTGAACTCCATTTGTCTGTGAGATGGCATATTTATCCTTTAGACGGGATTCTGGGTTGGGTTGATTGCTTGTTTTGGGCGCGAAATGTGTTATTGTGCGAAATTAGGGTTTCCCTTGGTGTTCGGCCCAGAACGGTGGTTTTATTGTGCTTTGAGTGATTTTGTCCCTATATCATGTTGGCTTCCCCCGTCTTATTCAGACTAGAGGGCTTTAGGTAAATCCCTAACCGATATTTTAAAACCTTAAAGCTTGTTCTGGTTTTAATGGCGGGTGGTTTGGTCATTCGGATTAGGGCATCATTATTTTGATATGGGGATTCATCCTTTGCGTGCTTTCGAGGGGTCTAAATCCTTTGCGCCCTGAGTCTTGTTGCTTACCGTCGGTTTTGAGATCATTCAAGCTCAGGAGGAGTAGATCCCGTGGTCGTTTGACTTCTGGTTCGCATCTTATCATTTTTCGGGTTTCCGAGGTCGTCGCGGAATTTCCTCGCTCCCGGATTTTCCCGGTTTGGGTTTATTCCGCGGGCTGGGGTTATTTCCGGTGCATTTTGAACTGTCCGCAAAAATCCGTTCCATCCGGATTTCTCTGGATTTCCTGTCTGGTTGTGTTCTTTGTGATATTTCGATGATAGGATTAATGGAACAATTGTCTAGTGTTTATTTCTTGTTGCTAATGAGTGAATTTAACGATTATCCTTTGATTTTCCATCTGCACTAATGATCTATATGATTAACGATGCTTTGGCAGCAGGAATCCGTCTGGGTCGGATTTCTCTGAAATTCTGCCCCGACGGTATTTTCCCGGATTGCGGATTTTTCCCGGACTATCTGATTTCTCCGGATCTCGATGGATTAGTAGTTAGCAATGGATTTTGATGGATTTACATGATTTGTGCTAACCCTTTGAACTAGAATATGAATAATAATTGGATTCTAATGACGATTTTTGGATGTGTAGGCCGAACCAAGCAAAGCTGTTGCCGGGAAGTCCAAAGGTGGTGCAGGAGTATCTTCAATTTCTGAAACAGAGCAGTTGAGACTAGACATGAAGAATCAGCTCCCGGAAAGCAGGTGTCCTCCGTGTGGGCCGAGGTATCTGACACGAATGTTGGTGCCTGGCGCTATGAGGAGTTCAAACAGAGGACGGCTGAGAAGGATCAGTCAGCTTTGAGACAAGGAATGATGAACTCTGGATTAGTGCATGTGGCAGGGTTCCCTCTGGCGGTCCAGTGCTATGAGTTGATTTTGGAATGTGCAAGACAGTATGCCTTTGATACCCAGATGGTGGTCAGCACTGAGGGACGAGTCTTGGCAAACTTCAGTCCGGCCTCCATTGCACGAACTTTCAGCATGCCTGATCTTCCTTCGGTCTGTGCATTGAACATTGACACTGCCAGGACCTATTACAAGAATGAGCCAGTCAAGGCTCAGCAGATCATCAATTCATGGCTGGAGAAGCCAAAATCTCACCACTCCAAGTTGCCCAAACAGCTGCACAGGGTGAAATTCAGGTCGGATGTGTATGATGCCATCACACTGTTGAGCAGGGTGGCTGGACTGAGAACTGCAGGGGTATTGGAGAATTGGATGGTCCATGTGATCACCAAGATGAGCCAGGGGACAAACTATCACTGGGCAGGACTCATTAGTGCAGAGATTGACAAACAACTGAGAAATGTCCTGGAAGCAAAGAAGTTCAATATGTCTTCTTACATTATGTATGTGCTGGCCATTTCCTATCCCTACAAAGGTTTGACTCCGAGTGGAACCATTGGGCAGAACATAATCTATGAGGTTTATCCGGAGCTGCATTTGGGACATAAGGATTACAGGAGGACAAATGATGCATTCACAATGCACATTACCCGGACACTTCAAAATGCAGAACATATCAGATTATCCGATGGAGCTAGGGGACTAATCAAGAACTACGGAGCATGGTTTATCCAGTTCCCTACATTCACCTACCTCCGGATTGATGGATGTCTAGTTGCCCCTTATAGGTTGCCTCGGTATCCCACTGACCATATTGTGCTGTTGGAAGTTGTGCGACAAATTTGTGAGTTTGATGCAGTTGTGAAGAGAGAAAAGCATAAGACAGGATTCAGAGGAGACTTCCCTCTTGGGATTGGTGTGGGAGAAGTGTGCCCATCTATTCAATCAGCTCACACTGCAGGTGAGGAGTTGGCAGCTTATGGATTCTCTTTCCATTCGAAGAGAATGAACTTTGACATAACAGGAGAGGCCCAAAAGAAGGCTACCCGGGAGTACAGGCATAAAGAGGACTTAGAAGACTACTGGGTCAATATCAAGGATGACCTCGATGCAAGGAAGAAAAGGTATTCCAGGCTGCCTGTGGAGGCCATTAGACAATACAATGTTAAGCTGATTCCGGATCAGCTTGATGATGATGGAAAATTGGTTCAGGACCATGTTTACGAGCCCATAAAGGACAGGTCAGTTGCGGACATTGATTGGAGTGAACCCGAAGTGACAGAGTTGGAGGACCTGATGGCTCCTGTGTTGAGGTTTACCTTTTCTTGGGTTAAGCATAAAGTCTGGGAGTTAGAGAATGCCAATGTGCTTGCACCTTTGAACTGATGGGGAATCTCAACCCCATGTCAACTTCTGAAGAGTCCGGGGAGGAGGACCCCAAAGGGAAATCAGCTAAAACCTCACCCTTCAAGATTAAAGTCAGAGGTCCTAAGGGGGCTGAGCCTGCAACGAAGAGGAAACCAATTGGCAAGCGCAGGTGGAAGACCCTGACAATTAGCAAGTCCTCGGATGAGGAAGAAACAGAGAAGGCTGAAAGAGGAGGATGCTCCTCCACCGCCCAAGAAGACAAGAACTACAAGGACAGCCAAGAAGAAAGACCAGACCGCTTCGGAGGATGAACCTCCAATTGTAGATGTAGAGAGCTCCGGAGGGGAGAGAACCAAAGTATATACCAGAAAATCAAGAACTCCTTCTCCCAAGGATGCTACACAGCCGAGGGACTCTCCTCCAACACAACCAGTTGAAGAGCAGGATAAGCCTGTTTCTCCTCCGCCAAGTGCACCAGAACCGGAGAATCCGGATGAGCAGGGAATTAGCGGGGAGGCCGAGCAGTTCAAGGAGGGGACACTGTACAGTGAAGCGGCCGAGCTTGAGGTAGAAACTGAGGAAAGACACACTTCTCTGCTGGTACAATACGAGGATTCTCCAGAGAGTGATAAAGGCTGCGGATCACCTGAGCCAGAGGAAAGCATCCCCGCTAGGACTCCATCGCCGGTGCTTCCAGAATTAGGACTTTAGGGGGTCGACCAGGCCAAGCAGAGTCCGGAGAAAGAAGATGACAAAGTAACAACTGAGGAGGAGGTTGAGGTAACAGCTGCAGAAGAGGAAAAAGTGACAGAAGGACCGGAAGAAACCAGGACAGAGGAAATCCGGACTACCCCTGTAGCCCCGGACTGGTTGGAAAAGGAGCTGGCCAGGAAGAAACAGGTGATTGTTGAGGACACTCCGTTAGATTGGGATGAAATGTTGTCCCAGATCGGCAAAGGAAGGAAGAAGAGGGTCGCCAAGGTGATTTCCCGGGTGGAAAGAGATGAAGCTCACAACAGGGTAGTTCACGTCGCCACCCCTGCAAGCGGATAAGACAAGAGATGATGTTACGGGCCAGGACTACAATGTTCAAACTATTAATCTCGGCCCGGCCTCCCTAGAGCAAGACATTGAGGAGTTTGAAGGGTCGAGTGCCATAATTGTTGACAGGCTGAAGAAGGAGACCCAATCCAAACGGGAGTTGAAGAAAGAAAATGAGAGATTGAGGAAATGTTTAGAAGAGGTAATGAGGCCTCTACAGTCTCTCCATCCCTCCTCTTCTACTACTCCTGGGTTTTCTGCCTAAGGAGACAATCTCCGGAATTGAAAAGATGAAGGCCTCTGCCCAAGCTGCCACCGACTAGTTGATGGATGTCCAGATGAAAGGAGATGAGGCTATTAAGGCGATCTTGTTTGTGGGCAAGGATGCAGTCCGGGCAAAAGAACTGTTGGAGTACATCTTGTCTCAGGATAAGGGTGACATAGATCTCCTGTTGCAGAAGTCGAGGATTATCCTGGGGCATGGAAAGGAGCGGTTAGTTAAGGATGGGATCCTTCCTTCCTCTAGGCTGGATGAACCCTGGGAGTGGTTCGAGGCATTGCAGATCAGACAGAGGACATTAAAGAAGATACAAAAGCGAAGGAAGTCAGTTGATGGCGACCTTACAGCAGTTTATGACGGATGCATTGCCTTCTTTGAGGTGATGACAGGGAGGAAGAAGATAGCTCCCAAATATTTGAGCTTAGATCAACTGAAGGAGTGGTGGCATGAAATTTATGCCCCAGATTCTGATGGAGCTGTCACCGGCCACTTACTTGATGATGCAGCTACATACTTGGCGGTGATAGACAAGTACATGGCCAATAAGGAAGACTGGAATAAAATTGTCGATCGGTCCAAGGAAGAGATAGATTCAATTAAATGTCGGCTCAGGGTTTTGCCATTGCCACCTGTTGCTAGGCTGGAAGGAATATTTTTGAGTGTCCAAGGGACGTCAGTGCAGAAGAAGGATAAAGGGAGCGACAGTTAATGCTCATTTTGAGATTTGTGCTTCCCTATTATCATAGGGCATGCATTGGACCGGACTTCCTTGGGGACTGTGTCAGAGCCGACTTGGATGATGGTATTTAATGTGTGCCTTAGTTCGTTTCCTTGGCCGACCTGTTTTGGCGGTTTTATTATTTTGTAAAGATGTTTGGCTGGGCCGACATGTTTTGGGGGGAATTTTCTATAAATTGGCATTCTTGCCTCATTGTAAGTGTTAGACATTGATTATAGACATAGCAAGACAGTAATAGAGATTAGCAAGAGCTATAGTTAGAGTATTTGAAGTTCCTTGAAGCAAACATTGTGTCAGAACGGTTGAATTGTTGCAGCATTTGGTGATTAATACAATTGAAGACATTGTGGTTTTCCTGGTGGAATCCTTTGTGTTATTTCATCTTGCATGGTTCTTGTTGTTCCATCTTTTAAATTGCTTGAAGATTTAGGGTTTAATATTCAGAAATAGATTAGTTTCAGTTGGATAAATGATGTTTATGATTTCATATTTGGAATGTTTGTAGCTATCTCTAGTCTATACTCCCAGTAACTATCTGATTGTAGTAGGCTTGTGAAGTCAACCTGGACCATATATATTTGATGTGCTTAAGTTCAATTGTAGATGCAAGTCTATGATTTGAAAATTTAAATACCTCAGAAGATTGCACTGTTCTTGTAAGATTGCATTGTGGGTCGATCAGGGACTAGTTATTTGAAATAGGTCCATTCCAAATATCTATTGTTTACATTATTCATTCTAGGAGTAGTTTAGATCTTATCACCTCTTTGCATCCCTATCTTTTGCTATTTCTTTATTATTCGGTTAGATTTAGGATTTAAGATCGTCATATTGTCAAATCTGATAAATTGAAAGGATACAGTTTGCTTGTAGTAAGGTCCGATTGTGATTACCAGCATTTCACATTTTATCTGAGTTGTTTTATGCATTGTTATGACCTAACACCCGAGAGACCTTGGGGTGATTTTCAGTAATTTATTGTTGAAGATTACCTTTCAAGAGAGATAGGATATTGTATTCTGTCTGAGTTGTTGCTGTGCAGAAAACACCATCAACAGTAATCTTCTTGATTTGATAATACATTGTGCGGGTTTTGGAGGGTGGGGTTTTTCTCCCGGAAGGGTTTCCCCACGGTAATTACTGTGTTATGTGTTTTATTGTGATATTTCATTTATGCATGTTTATTTGTCCATTGAAATCTCTATAATAGTTAGTTGAAGTTGCATAATCGTCCTCTCAGGATTAGCTTAGGAAGCGATTCCACGCACCTTTGCTTCCTTACAAGTGGTATCAGAGCCTGGCCAGTTTTGGTTCTATTTGTTGGGTACAAGGTTTTTTGAGCTAATCAAGGTTTGAGTGGAAGCTTGTGCAGAGTATTTTATTTTCTGTATTACAGGATTGTAAAGATGGCAAGCATGTCAGAGAGAATTGACGTAGAGAAGTTTTTTGGCACGAACTTTGAGATGTGGAAGCTGAAGATGGAAGATCTATTAATTGATCGAGATCTATGGGATGCGGTGGATGAGAATACGCTGAGGCCCACAGATCCAACTTTAGCTGCACAATATGATGTGACTGATAGAAAAGCTAAAGGTCTCATCAGATTGTGTCTTGCAGACTCAATTCTGATTAATGTCCATGAAGAATCTACTGCAAAGAAGCTTTGGAAGAAGCTAAGTGAGATCTATCAAGCGAAATCACTTGTGAATAAGATTTTCTTGAGGAAGAAGTTGTATTCCTTGAGAATGGAAGAAGGTGGATGAATTTTTGAGCATCTGGAAAGCTTTAATATGTTGGTGACTCAGTTGACCTCAGTTGGGGTGAAAATGGATGAAGAAGAAAGTTGCCAAACTTTGTTGTGTTTGTTGCCAGACTCATGGGACAACCTTTTCATGGCCATAGGGAGCACTTTCGTTGTCTTGAAGATGGAGGACGTTGTTGGTTCTCTACTTTCTGAGGAGTTGAGAAGGAAAGTCTCTCTGAATGCCAAAGAGGCTTTGAGTGTTCGAGGAAGACCAAAAGAAAGAGGCAAGAACGAAAAGCAGCATGGTCGTTCTAAGTCCAAGAATAAGGGGAGATCAAAATCTCCTGGTAAGTCCAAGGCAATTTGCTGGAATTGTGGCAAACCTGGACACTTCCGAAAGGACTGCAAAGAGGAGAAGAAGAAGAAGAAGAAGCAAGATTCTGATTCTGAGTCCGAGAAGGAAGATGGAGATGCTTTCATCGCAGCCTTGGCCACTCATGCAAGTGACAATGCATGGTTGATAGACTCAGGTGCATCTTTCCACATGACTCCTAATAGAAACTGGTTTAGTAAGTATGAAAATTTTGATGGTGGTAAGGTATATTTGGGTGATAACTCAGTTCTTGATATTGTTGGTCGTGGAAGTATTCATGTGAAATTTTCTGATGGTAGAATTAGAAGATTTGATGGTGTCTTGCATATCCCGGGACTAGCAAGAAATTTGTTATCTGTTAGCAAACTAATAGATGCGGGTGTGCTTGTACAATTTTCTGAAGCAAGTGTGAAAATGGTGAGAGGTGCTATGGTAATAGCAAGAGGAAGTAAATTGGGTACATTGTACCAGCTTGATGCATGCACGGTTGAGTGCAATAGTACTTCTGATAAGATTGTGAAAATGACTACTTTGTTGGAGAAGGAGAGGGTTTCTCTTTCAACAGATGGTCATGGTTTTTGGGTACCCAAGGGTGCTCTATCTACCGAATCAAAGTTGCCTGCAGAGAAGACCATGTTATGGCACCAAAGACTCGGCCACATAGGTGAGAAGGGTCTACGGACCTTGAAAAATAAAAACCTTGTTGATGGGTTGAATGACTGCAATCTTGAGTTCAATTTTTGTGAGCATTGTATCTATGGTAAACAAAATCGTATTCATTTTTACTCGAGTTCTCATAAGTCTTCATGTCTTTTGGATCTTATCCATTTAGATGTATTTGGTCCAGTTGATGTTTCTTCTATTGGTAGATCAGTTTATTATGTTTCTTTCATTAATGATTTCAGTAGAAGAACGCGGGTTTATTTTCTTAGGAGTAAAGCTGAAGTTTTCAGTCGTTTCAAAGAATTTAAAGCAATGGTTGAGTTGTAGACTGGAAAGAAGATAAAGTGTTTGAGAACTGACAATGGTGGTGAATATTGCTCTAATAATTTTGATACATTTTGTAAAGATTGTGGTATTAAAAGAGAGAAGACGACTCCATATTCTCCACAGCAGAATGGAGTTGCAGAAAGAATGAACAGGACCTTGATGGAGAAGGCTAGGAGTATGCTGAGTGGAGCTGGACTAGAACAAAAGTTCTAGGCTGAAGCTGTTGCCACTGCTTGCTACCTAATAAACAGGTCTCCTACATTAGCTCTTGTTGATAAGATGCCAATGGAAGCATGGTCGGGCCACAAGCCCTCACTTAGACATCTGAGAGTGTTTGGTTGTGAGGCATATGCTCATGTGCCAAAGGAGAAGTGAACAAAATTGGATAACAAAGTTGTCAAATGTATCTTCATCGGATATAGTTATGGTGTGAAAGGATACAAGCTTTGGGATCATGTTGCACAAAAGGTATTTTATTCTAGAAGTGTTATTTTTAGAGAAACTAAGCCTTCTTCTGTTATAGTGCAGCCAGAACAGATGGAAGAAAAGAAAGATGTGATTCAACTACCTGCTACACCTGAGAAAGTTGAATCGAGGCCCTTAGAAAGACAAGAAGTCGAGGAGATCTCTACGAGTTCTAAATCATTAGAGGAAGAGGGAGAACCTGAACCTGAACCTGAACCTGAACCAGATCTTGTTCGAAGGTCTAGTAGACAGAGGAAAGCACCAGAAAGGTATGGATATTCTCCTAATGATTGGAGGTGTATATTTGCTTTGAATGCTAATATTGATGAACCGAGATCTATAGAAGAGGCTCTTGGTATGAATGATTTAGAGTCCTGGAAAATAGCCATGGATGAAGAGATGGCAGCTCTTAAGAAGAATGACACATGGGACCTTGTACCATTGCCTGAAGGATGGAAGCCTGTTGGTTGTAAATGGGTGTTCAAAAGGAAGATGGGTTCAGATGGAAGTATTGAGAAGTATGAAGCACGTTTGGTTGCAAAAGGTTACTCCCAGGTTGTAGGAATTGATTATGGTGAAATTTTTTCTCCTGTAGCAAAAATGACATCCATTCATTTTTTGCTTTCTATTGCAGCTACTTATGATCTAGAGGTTGAGCAGATGGATGTGAAAACAACTTTCCTTCATGGAGATTTGGAGGAAGAAATTTATATGACACAGCCAAAGCACTTTGTGGTGAAAGGTAAAAGTCATTTGGTCTGTAAGTTGAAGAAATCCTTGTATGGTTTAAAACAAAGTCCTAGGATGTGGTATCAGAAGTTTGATACAGATGTTTTGAGTTTGGGATTTGTGGGATCTAAATCTGATCACTGTATATATTACAAGTCTGATGGTGATTATTTCCTGGTTATTGCCTTATATGTTGATGACATGTTGTTTATTGGCAAAGGAAAAGGTTTGATTGTAGAATTAAAATCTTAGCTCTCAGCAAAGTTTGAAATGAAAGATCTTGGTGTAGCAAGGCATATTCTGGGAATGGAGATTATAAGAGATAGTAAAAAAAAAGAATGCTTTGGCTAGGCCAGAGTAAGTATGTTGGTACTATTCTGAGAAGATTCAATATGCAGGATTCCAGACCATTGAGTGTTCCTGTTACTATGGGAACAAAGCTTTCTAGCTCACAGTGTCCTACATCCCCATTGGAGATGGAAGAGATGAGTTGAGTACCATATCAAAGTGCTGTTGGAAGTTTGATGTATGCTATGGTCTGTACAAGACCAGACATTGCCCAAGTAGTGGGAGTACTTTCCCGTTACATGTCTAATCTAGGAAGAGCACATTGGGATGCAGTAAAAAGAGTTTTCAGATACTTGCGGGGTACCTCAGAGTACTCTATATGTTTCCATGGAATAGGAAATGAGCATTCCTTGGATATTCAAGGCTCCATGGATTTAGACTGGGCTGGTGATGTTGATAGAAGAAGATCCACTAGTGCATATGTGTTTACATTATTCAGTGGTGCAATCAGTTGGATGAGCAAGCGACAAGCTGTGGTCGCTTTGTCCACTACAGAGGCAGAGTATATGGCAGCTACTCATGCCTGCAAGGAAGCCATCTGGCTAAAGAGATTGTGTTCAGATATAGAGTTCAAACAGGGTGCAGTGACAATTTATAGTGACAGTCAGAGTGCAATCTGCCTAGCAAAGAACCCGACATTTCATGCCAGGACCAAGCACATTGATGTACAATATCATTTTGTGAGAGATATGGTCGAGGACGGCAAGGTGAAGCTAGAGAAGGTGGAGACTTTGGTGAATGTTGTTGATGCATTAACTAAGCCCGTGAGCACAGAGAAATTCAGATGGTGTTCAGAGTCTATGGGGCTCTCGGCCCCTAGCAATTAAGTCCGTGACACTTTGGATCCCCTGACTCTTGCAAGGTGTTCGACAAGTGGGAGAATGTTGAGAATCATGTCTCAACCTTGCAAGCTTTTTTCAGAAAATTCTAGAATTTGTTTGTGGTAGTTCTCCACATGTTTATGTGTTGGAAAAAGGTGTATGAGTTGTTAAAAATGTGCCTTGTCCCTATTAGAATATAGGAGGGTTGTTTTTAGAGTATAAACAACTCATTGTATGAATTTAATGGGGGTCTAAACTAGAGGACAAAATTATGGACGAAAATGCTATTTTAACTTGGTTGTTTTCCCATCTTGGAAGTTACAAATGACAAGTGGGTAACATGTGGCATGGTTGTTTTGCCCATGGTTTTGTAAAACCACAAATGGTTTCCAGGTTGTAAATCACTATAAAAGGAGGGCTTGGGGAGGTGTTTGAATCATTGAGTTCAGTTTGCAAGACTGAGTGCTAGAAGGAGTCTCTCCGAGTCCGAGTTTGAGTTGTGGTGATGCGCTCCTGTAAGAACTTGCATTGCAAGTGTATTGTAATCTTCTTGATTTGATAATACATTGTGCGGGTTTTGGAGGGTGGGGTTTTTCTCCCGGAAGGGTTTCCCCACGGTAATTACTGTGTTATGTGTTTTATTGTGATATTTCATTTATGCATGTTTATTTGTCCATTGAAATCTCTGTAATAGTTAGTTGAATTTGCATAATCGTCCTCTCAAGATTAGCGTAGGAAGCGATTCTACGCACCTTTGCTTCCTTACACTGGCATCCCACCAACACCCAGGAGAGTCCCACAAATCAATGTGTGCCTCGATAGAGAAGCCAAAGGAATTCTGAATGTCTCGGCGGAGGACAAGATCACCGATGTGAATAACAAGTTTGTTTATGAAAAGGATGAAGAAATTGTTAGCATTGGCTATAAAGCTTTGCCAGTAGTGACGATTATCAGTGTGAAGGGCCCCGAATTGTTAACAATGTGGTTTGGAGAGAGTGAGGCTAATATGAGAGAAATTTTTGATAAAGCTAGAGGGTCAGCTCCTTGTGTCCTATTTTTTGGTGAGCTTGCTACACAGCATGGAAGTAGTATTGGGGATGCAAGTGGTGCTGCAGACAAAGTCCATAATCAGTCGTTGACAGAGATGGATGGTATGATAGCCACGAAAATAGTTTTCTTTTTTGGTGCTACAAACAAGCTTGAGATCATCGATCCTGCATTGTTAACTATGAATGATGATGCGTTTTGGGAAGGAGTGACTCCTGTACAATTTGAAGGTGAGTTTGCACCTAGAAAAGTTATAAGCAAAGATGTCTTTACTTTTGATCAGATTTGGAGACAATTAATCCGGAGTGTTCGTGAACAAAGTCTGGAAAAACTAAAATCTTCAATGGGCCTCGTTATGATGTGAGTTTTGAAGTGAAATGCAGGGGATGACAGTGCATGGTTGTGTCGGTTGGACTTCACGGGGGAGATTGTTGGGATGTGAAGCCCAACGGTCATATGACCGTTCATATTCTCCCAGCCTTGTATAAATATATGGCTGATCATGTATTCAGTAATTAATTGGTGATTGATAATAAAGTGATTCCCTGCTTGAGAGTGGACGTAGGCTATTGCTGAACCACTATAAATCTATGTCTCATATTTTGTTCTTTGTTTTTCTGTTTCATTCTCTTTCTCTGCTTATTAATATTTACACATCTTGGAAGATCAATTATTAAGCCGTCAGAGATCTATTTACAGACCAACACTTCTATACATTCACTACTCTGCATCTTTCATCTGTTCTGTCATAACAATACCAAAAGAAAGAAGAAAGAAACAGAGCACTAACAAAAGATGGCTTCATCCATCATAATTAAGCTCGCAGTCATTGCTTTTACATGTGTTATCAGCCTGCAATGCGTTCTGGGTATATTCATCTCTACCCAATTTACTTGTCTGTTAAGTTTCTTTCTGATTGAGGATAAAAATCTAATCTTTTCTGGAACTGCAGGTGCTTTGACTTGCGAGGAGTTGCCTATGGAGGCCTGTGCATATTCTGTTTCATCATCAGGAGCACATTGTGTTCTTGAGAAATCTATCTTGAGGGACGGCACTGCCCAATACCAGTGTCTGGTATGTCAAAAAACCAATTTTTAAACAATAAGAGATTTTGTTAATTTTCTTATTAAGGCTATAATAAGATTTAATCAAGATGAGTTTTCACACTTATTGTTCCGGAATTAACTGTATTTATTTTGTTTGCCTCAACTTTTGAGATTACATTCTGTTCTGTGATTTATAATAAATGAAAGATGCAAGATGGGTGCATTGCAGATTTTTATAGATTACAAAACTGAAGTGCCTGTAATTGAAAATCTTTGTGCAGACATCAGAGATCATAGTAGAAGAGATGAACGAATGGATTGAAAAAGAGGAATGTTTGAACAACTGTGGGCTTGAAAGAATCGTAGTAGGATTGTCCAGCGATAGTCTAATGGAGTATAGATTTACTAGCAAACTGTGCTCTCCAAAGTGTTACAACAATTGCAACAACATTGTCAATCTCTACTTCAATCTTGCTGCCGGAGAAGGTAAGCAAATTACAACATTTCTTCTGAACTCTTACTGTTGCCTCTTTTATAAGACTGGTCAAATGATATTGTATATATTATTCCAGGTTTGTACTTGCCTCGCCTGTGCGAAGCTCACAGAAGTGGATCCCGCCGCATGGTACAAGAAGTTTTGGAAGGTGCAAAAACAAGTATCGCAGCTGAATCATTCGAATTTGCTTCTCCTCCTTCCACTCTGGACATGATCACAACCGCCATTCCTGCGGCTTCTCCAGTTCCATAGAGTATAAACCAAAGTTATGCTTTCAAATGATTTATTTGATTGCTTTCTAGTCCCATGGCCCTGTAGAATCTTCGTGTATGGATATTTCCACATCAATTATTACGGTCTGTACCGAATTTAGTTGTTTGGAAGGATTTATACCGTTGAAAGATTTTTTTCTGATTTTCTTTTGTATTTGGGGAGATTATATATAGTGGTTAACCTGCCAACGATTTAGGTAGGCATGTGATTCTATTCCCATATCCATCTTAAATCAGTATTTGCATATCCTGTGTATTTAACACGGAAATGGGATCCTGTTCTTTCCCTGCAAATAACTTTTATGTTTGTCCTATACTTAGTGGATCATCTGTCCATTTTATTATTCAATTTACCATGTTTTTATGGAGATCTAGTAGGTGATCAATTAATAATAATTTTTTTCTCAATTCTCATGAGTATAAGTCATCTAAAAGGAAATATGAGTTTTTTAATGGTGAAACTAGCATAATCATCTGATTTTGAATTTGTTTTGATGGAATGTTTTAATATGATTATATTGATCAATATTATTTTTTTTATAAAGTTAGAATTTTTATTCATTTATTTATTTGTGTGCATATGTTTTTAGATATTTGATCTTATCTCATCTTTATATGCACTTGTTTCTATATATTTACCATTACTAGTAATGTATTATGCTTATCATTGCACTTACATTCATATATTCATTCCCCCATCTCAAGATTTATGCCTTTCTATCCTAGATCAATGCCATGGTGCTCAAGTTTGAATTCATGCCACATGGAGTTAACACTTGGAATTCCAAACTTCAAATGTATTTTTTGTTCACTCGTACCTTTTCACTAGCCATTATGATCAAATTGATACACATTTTGAGCAATTTATTATTATGTCTTAGTATTTAAAGACATTCATTTGTGCACTTAAACACATGAGAGAGTACCACCTTAAAATCATAGGCATTACAAGAAGAATCATTCTAAGAATATGTTCACTTGGAACACTAAAAGGAACCATAATATGTATCATAATCATTTAAAATATCTACATGTGTGAGAGTAACATTGTCATCAATATTTATTGTTGATATTAAAGTCAATCCAATGAAGGGGGTTGACCTAGGTGAGCATGACCTTTATGATCTAACAAGACTTGTACATCCCCATCTATCAATTGTCAAGACAAAAAGTATTACAAAAATGTACAGTCAACAAGTTCAAATCCATGCATTACTTGAATCAAATATATGCAAAATGTCATATAAATGCTACACTCAAGAGAAACCTTATAGTGCACAAGATTTTCCAAATTCTAAGAGCAACCTAGCTTATACTTCATTGTTCTACTTCCAATACATATAAGTTGTGATTTTAAGTTGTAGCTCAAAATCTACGATCGAACAATGAATTTCCATCTATTGACTACCAAAATTAACTAAGTGTTTTCATTTTTGTTTATCTCCAAGTTTCAATATTGTATTACATGATTTTTCATGACACTAAATTAGGTTAAGTAACTGCCATATTTAACAAAACTTAATCTTAGAAAAATAATCCATTTATATGCATACATTTTTTAACATGTCTACTCTATCACCAACCTAGGGCTTTGTTTTAGAATTTATTCTTACTTTAGGCAAGCATTTAAACATTCAATAATTATAACATATTCAATTGCAGTAATGAAGGAAAGCATGAAAACATCCAACAACATTACATAACACATAAACACCAAGAGTTTTTATGTGGAAAACCCAAAATGGGAAAAACCATAGTGAGGATTAGCTCACAATATATTATAACTAGTTATAGTATATTATAGAAGTGCTCACTATAGGTGGACTCACTATCCAACTGAACTCACTGCCCATTGAGAAAAAAAAAAAGATAGAAGAGATTGTGGCACATAGCTTATTCAAACTATTACAATTACATCTATCATATGGTAGATTACAGTTCCATTGAAGCTCAAAATACAGATTCAAAACTCTTCATACTAATCTTGTAATATGCCAATCATACACTAAAGTAAATTTTCCTAAGTTTTCACTATGCGAGTAAATAAATTATGTAATAAACCATTGCAATAAAAAAATTTCCTTCTTTATTGAGAATATATGAACAAAGATGCTATAGCAAAATACAATAAGGATTTCCATTTCAATACAATAACTCACAAAGTACAATATTCCAATATTTTACACAATTACATATACACAGCTCCTCTGAGCTTCATAGCATAAGATATAGATGGTCCAGGAATCCACCTTTCAAAACCTTGGTCTTCTGTCACCTGCTAAGGAGGAGAAGCATCACTCAAGCGCTTTTCCACCAACCATAGACTCATATGCGGTCCCCCACAACATAACCTTTGGAAATAATGTCAAGTGCCAAAGTCATAGTTCTATATGGTGGAATACATTCCACACTGGCAAACCTCTAGCCCTTTTACAAGGTTGCTCAACCAAGAAGTGGAATAAAAAAGGTATTAAAACCTGTGGCGACATTCTAGCTAAGGGGGAAATTAAAAGTTGGTTTGAATTGGAATCTAAGGTTAACCTCCTAGCCATTAATTTTAGAACAGACTCCACACTCTCTGAAGCCTGCAAGGATGTTGTTTTTCCCCTAGATACAGGAAGAGCCTTTGATCTGGGCAATGATTTTATCTAGAAAGATGGGGGGCCTAATTTTGAGCTTAAGGCTAAAACAATTTATAAAGTGCTAACTTGTGACAACTCTATTATGGATCACTTGAACAACTCTTGGAACTTGGCTCTAAATAATAAAGAGTGGCAAACAATCCTGGTTGATATATGGTATAGTGGCCTTGAGCCAAAAAAAGGCTTCTTTCAAGTGGTTGGCTCTTCTGCAAAGAATTCCTTTTAAATCTAATTGTGATGATATTGATGCGTGTAATATGTGCAAGACTCTTGAATCTGTAAAACATATTATGTCTAGGATACTAATGACAATATTTTTTGGAAAGATGTTTTAATGTTTGATAAGAAAATGACCAAAGATTGTAAAATGTTTTGGATTTATCTCACTACTGAAATAATGTGGCACAATTGAGAAGCAAGGAATGATGAAAAATTCAAAGGTAATAGGAGGTCCCTTATTGAGTCATGCAAAAGACTCACGTTTCTCTTTGTTGCCCTACAGGTTTCATTGCATATTGAGATCTCATTTCCAAAGTTTTTCAACCTGATAAGAGACGACTCAATGAGGGTTAGTAAAGATGAGATCAGATGTGGACATGCTTGCCAACTAGAAGGAGCAGAATATGAGATCTTCTTGAAGGCCATCAATGAGTTTCAGAGGCATTTCAACATGATAGTGGAGGTATAGGGAAGACACAGGAACCCTCGGCCTCCCAGACAACAAAAAAGTGATGTGCAGTCTATGATGGGAGAAGCAGATCCTAGCAGTGGCCACGTGGTTGATGGTGGTGGAGGAGAGGAGGAAGAAACTACTAGCAGGGCTACAAATGGGAAATAGATAGTGTGCTACCTTTTTTGACTCCGAATGGGTAGAATATATAAGTCTATATTTTATATAGCAATGTTATTTTTTGGAAAAATCTAGCTCCTTCTCGTTTATACTGTAATTTTGTATAGTAGTCTTAGCATATGTATAAGGTTGAAACAGTGATGTATTTTGGTGCATAGCTACAATCTATGAATATGGTACAATGTAACAATTTAACGACATATTATTAATACAAAAAAAAAAAAACACACCTATGATTCCATCCTAACATCCAAACAAAACTTAAAATTTAATCATCACAAACCTCATATTATTAATTAAATTTTAAATTTCAATTTCCAAATATTTTTTCCATAATATTTTAATATTCAAAATAAACATCCCATTAAATTCTAAATAAATATAAATTCTATTAATTAAATTTTATTTTAATCTACCTTAATTTATCAATTCTCAATTGTCAACCTCAACTCATTAATTAATTCAAAATTGAATCATAAAATTAAACCACTAAAATACCCTTTGATGTCTTAGAGTGAACAAATTTAATTGTCTAAGAGCACGCTTTGCAAACGGAACAGATCCGCATATTTTTCCACGAAGACAAAATGGGCATCCTGGAGGATTAATTGTAACAAGCATAGCAGGCACAGATCTATTTATAGATCAACAGCTCTACAGATTGAGTACACTGCCTCTTTCATCTTTTCTGTCAAACAAATACCAGAAGAAAGAAAGTAACAGAGTAGTAACAAAAGATGGCTTCATCCATCATAATTAAGCTTGCAGTCATTGCCTTTACATTTGTTATCAGCCTGCAATGCATTCTGGGTATATTCATCTGTACACAATTTACTTGTCTGTTAAGTTTCTTTCTGATTTAGGATCAAAATCTAATCTAATCTGGAAGTGCAGGTGCCCTGACTTGCAAGGAGTTGCCTATGGACGTTTGTGCATTTTCTGTTTCATCCTCAGGAGCACGTTGTGTTCTTGAGAAATCTACCTCGAGGGACGGCACTGCCCAATACCAATGTCTGGTATGTCAGAAAACCAATTTTTAAACAAAAGGAGTTTAGTTTATTTTATTTAAAGGTTATGATAAGATTTCATAAGCATGAGGTTTCACCGTGATTGTTCTGGAATGAAATTTTATTTATCATGTTTTTCCAACTTTTGAGATTACATTCTATTATCTGAACGAAAGATGCAAGATGGGCGCACCTCCAGATTTTTATAGATTACAAAGCTGAAGTGCATGTAATTGAAAATCATTGTGCAGACATCAGAGATCATAGCAGAAGAGATAAACGAAAGGATTGAAACAGAGGAATGTTTGAACAACTGTGGGCTTGACAGAATCGTAGGATTGTCCAGTGATAGTCTAATGGAGTACAGATTTACCAGCAAACTGTGCTCTCCACAGTGTTACAACAATTGCCACAACATTGTCAATCTCTACTTCAATCTTGCAGCCGGAGAAGGTAAGCAAATTACGAACATTTCCTCTGGACTCTAATTGTTGGTTCTTGTAATGCTGCTCAAGTAAAATTGTGTATATATATTATTCCAGGTGTGTACTTGCCTCGCCTGTGCGAAGCTCACAGAAGTGGGTCCCGCCGCATGGTACGACAAGTTTTGGAAGGTGCAAAAACAAGCATTGCAGCTGAATCGTTCGAATTTGCTTCTCCTCCTTCTTCCACTCTGGACATCGCAACCGCCATTCCTGTGGCTTCTCCAATTCCATAGAGTATAAACCAAAGTTATGATTTCAAATAAGATATATGATTGCTTTCTAGTCCCATGGCACTGTAGAATTGAATCCTTTGTGTATGGATATTTCCACATCAATTATTACGGTCCGTACCGATTTTAATTGTTTGGAAGGATTTATACCCTTGGAAGATTTTTTTCTGTTTTTTTCTTTGGGGAGATTATATAGTGGCCAACCTGTCAACGATTTAGGTAGGTGTGTGATTTTATTCGCATATCCTTCTTGAATCAGTATTTGCATATTCTTTGTATTTAAGACGGAAATGGGATCCTGTTCTTTCCCAGCAAATAACTTTTATATTTGTCCTATACTTAATGGATCATCTGTCCATTTTACTATTCAATTTAGCATGTTTCTATGGAGATCTACTAGGTGACCAATCAATAATAATTATTTTCCCAATTCTGAGAGTATGTCATCTAAAAGGAAACATGAGTTTTGTAATGGTCAAACTAGCATAATCATGCTAAATTTCATTTTCATTTGAGTTTTCTTTTAATGAAATGTTTAAATATGATTATATAGTGAACAATACTATTCTCTTGTATAAAGTTAATTTTTTTATTCATTCATTTATTTATGTATTCATGTTTACATATGATTTTATACACTTGATCTTATTTCATCTTTATGTACACTTGTCCTTATATATTTGTCATTCCTATTAATTTATTATGCCTATCATTATACTTATATTCATATATTCATTCCCCCTTCTCAAGATTTATGCCTTCCTATCCGAGATCAATCCCATGGTGCTCAAGTTTGAATCCATGGCACCTGGAGTTAACCCTTGGAATTCAAAACTTCAACTACACTTTTTGTTCACTCATTTCACTAGCCATTGTAACCAAATTGGTATAGATTTTTGTGCAATTTATTGTTATGTCTTGGTATTTAAAGACATTCATTTGTGCACTTAAACACATGAGAGAGGATCACCTTAAAATCATAAACATTAGAAGAAGAATCATTCCAGGAATATTTTCACTTGGAACACTAAAAGGAACCATAGTTTGTATCATAATCATTTAGAACATCTACATGTGTGAGAGTAACATTATCATCAATATATGTATTAATGATATTAAAGTCAATATAATAAAGAGGGTTGACCTAAGAGAACATGATGCTTATGATCTAACAAGACTTGCACATCCTCAACTACTACTGAGCAAGACAAAAAAAAATCACAAAAGTGTATATAAGTTCAAATTCATGCATTACAAATCAGATCTATGCAGAAGGTCATATTTGCTACACATAAGAGAAACACAATGGTGCACAAGATTGATTTGTCTTGAATTTTAACAACAACCTAGCTTATACTTCATTGTTTTGTTCCCAATACATATAAGAAAATGTGATTCTAAGTTGGAGTTCAAAAGTTGTGATCAAAACAATGAATTGTTATCTATGAACTACCAAAAATAACTAAGTGTTTTCATTTTTATTTATTTCCAAATTTCAAGATCCAGTTACATAATTTTTCATGACACTAAATTAGGTTAACTAATTGTCATGTTTGATAAAACCTAATCTTAGTAAATGAATTTGTTTATTTAAATATAAATTATTTAACATGTCTACTCTAACACCAACCTAAGGTTTTGTTTTAGAGTTTATTCTTCTTTTAGATTTCTAATTGCTTTATTCTTTTTCAGACCTTATTAAAGTTAATCCCCATTTTTTTCATGCTTCATAAATTTATTTTTTTCAATGGTTTGGAGTTCATAGTGTCATTTTTCTTTCACCCACTAATGTAGTCATGGACAAAGGGTTCATTTAAGAACTATCCAATGGCATAGCCAACACAACAACACACAAAAATCAAGTACAATAAAATGAAAATACATAAGAGATATGTCAATTAATAATTTTATTGATTAATAGTTTCAATACATCAATAGAATTTTTCATGCATAATACAATTAAACTATGAATTTAGCCTTGAAATATAATAAAATGTAAGCACAATTACTATGTGATTCCTTAATATGACGTCTTCTAAATTGATATACAATATGATGCTCTTTTCTCTTTTGAATAATGGATATATTACAAAACTTGGAACTAAAATTACATTCTTTAAGTGGAATAAGTGATGTGTGTAGAGAGTATTGATAAAATGTCATGACATCAACAAAAAAGTGTAGTGACCTATGCACATGTAAAGGGAATCTTGGATCCAATCTTAATTGTTTCACCTTTAATTTTATAACGAAATATGTAGACCCCTCTTAAGATGAGTACAACAAGATATGAATTAGAATTTAATGTGGAATTAACCATAAACTTTCCTACGACCAAGAACCTTATTTATGATATTAGGAATTGGTGAGGTTCAAATATTTGGTGCATAATTGAATTAGGGATTACATAGGTAAATTTTACAATTCATGTTTCATTAATCAATGAGAAAATGACTATTAATGAGATTATATTGTCTAGGATAGGAAGGCATAAATCTTGAGATAGGGGAATGAATATATGAATGTAAGTGCAATGATCAGCCTAATAAATGAATAGTATTGGCAAATATAGAGAAACAAGTGTACATGAAGATGAGATAAATTCAAATGTGTAGAAGCATACATAAACATAAATTAATTAAAAATTTGAAGAATGAGTTCAACTTTATACAAGAAAATAATACTGACCAATATACAATCATATCAAAACATTTCAACAAAATGAACTCAAAATCAAATTAAAATTGATGGTTACAAAACTCATATTTCCTTTTTAGATGATTTATACTCCCACAATTGGACATATGTACAGTAATTAATAATTGATCACCTAGTAGATCTCCATAACAACATGCTAAATTGAATAATAAAATGGACAGAAGATCCATTAAGTATGGGACAAATATAAAAGTTATTTGCAGGGAAAGAACAAGATCCCATTTCGGTGTTAAATACAAAGAATGTGCAAATACTGATTTAAGATCATGGGAAAATAATCACACACGTACCTAAATCGTTAGTAGGTGGACCACTATATAATCTCCCAAAAGAAAAAATAAATCTAAAATCTCCAAGGGTGTAAATCCTTCCAAACAATTAAAATCGGTCGAACAGTAATAATGATGTGGAAATATCTATACACAAAGGATTCAATTCTACAGGGCCATGGAACTAGAAAGCAATCATATAACTTATATGAAAGCATAACGTTGGCTTATACTCTATGGAACAGGAGAAGCCACAGGAATGGCGGTTGTGATGTCCAGAGTGGAAGAAGGAGAAGGAGGAGAAGCAAATTCGAATGATTCAGCTGCAATACTCGTTTTTGCACCTTCCAAAACTTCTCGTACCAGGCGGCGGGATTCACTTCTGTGAGCTTGGCACAGGCGAGGCAAGTACACACCTGGAATCATATATATATACACACAATTTTATTTGAGCAACCTTACAAAAGCCAACAAGAAAAGTCCAGAGAAAAGCACGAAATTTGCTTACCTTCTCCAGCAGCAAGATTGAAATAGAGATTGACAATGTTGTTGCAATTGTTGTAACACTGTGGAGAGCACAGTTTGCTGGTAAATCTGTACTCCATTAGACTATCACTGGACATTCCCACTACCATTCTGTCAAGCCCACAGTTGTTCAAACATTCCTCTGTTTCAATCCATTCATTTATCCTTTCTGCCGTGACCTCTGATGTCTGCACAATGATTTTCAATTACATGCATTTCAGTTTTGTAATCTATAAATATCTGTAACGCACCCATCTTGCATCTTTCATTCAGATAATAGAATGTAATCTCAAAACTTGAGGCAAACAAACTAAATACAGTCAATTCCAGAACATTTACTGTGAAACCTCATCATTATCAAACCTTATTATAGCCTTTAAAAAACAAGAAATTCTCCTATAGTTTAAAAATTGGTTTTTTCCATACCAGACACTGGTAATGGGCAGTGCCATCCCTCAAGATAGATTTCTCAAGGACACAACGCGCTCCTGAGGATGAAACAGAAAATGCACAGGCCTGAATAGGCAAGTCCTCGCAAGTCAGGGCACCTGCAGTTCCAGATCAGATTAGATTTTTATTCTAAATCAGAAAGAAACTTAACAGACAAGTAAATTGGGAAGAGATGAATATACCCAGAACGCATTGGAAGTTGATAACACATGTAAAGGCAATGACTGCGAACTTAATTATCATGGATGAAGCCATCTTTTTACGCTTCTTTCCTTCTTTCTTTTGTTATTTCTATGACAGAAAAGATGAAAGAGGCAGAGTAGTCAATCTGTCGAACTGTTGATCTATAATTAGATCTGTGCCGGCTGTGCTTCTTATAATCAATTCTCCAAGATGCCCATTTTGTTCCATTTGGAAACCGCGTTCTTAGAGAGTAAGAAAGACTTATTCAGCCTTCAAATGCTCTACCTAATAAGGGCAGGTAAGACTTGGGCCTTGTAGTGGTCTACCTAATATAGGCCAGATGTAATTTAAATAAGTATAACGTAATAGAAATGATTCACCCGGTGAAGGTGTTTGTCGGCGGTGAATTCAGGTGCAAGAAAAGTTCTAGTGAAAGACTGCGTCAACTAACTATCACACATGAAAGGATGTTCTAGAATCTATATCGTTTAATTTAACTATATCTTTAAAAAATCTATATTGTTTTTTAATTTTTAATTTTCAAAATGATGGATTTGGTTTTTATAATTATAATGGAAAGATTGGTATAAATGATAGCAAATAATTTAATCAAAATAAAATTTTAATTTGAGTTTCTATTTTAAAATGGAATTAAGTAATTATCTATAATTGTTTGTCATTTACTGGATTTATGTTTGAAAAAGTATGGCGCTATTACAAAGGAAAGTGTGTTTGACTTTCTTGATGAGATTCAAGTCTCAAGGTTGATTTAACAAGACCAACATAGAGTATGCAAGATGTTGAATAGCTCACTAAGTTGCCATTAAGACTAAAATTCGCTTCATCTTTAAAGATCTCTTCAACTACTTGAATACTAAAGAAATATTCTTATATTAAGCAAGCTCAAAATATACACATGGAACTACCATCAATAAATCGAGAGCAATGGAAAAGAAAATGCAAAGGAGAAATTGAGCCCTTTTCAAGCATATTTACCAAGAGTATTACTTTTCGTGATAAGAAAATCTACTTGAGGATCTTGTGATAGGAGGAAAGTACGTTGTGTTCCATGATTATAATAAGGATGATATTTAGAGGAAGACTCTTTCCACGTTATTGTGCTCTTTTCTTTCTTCTGTTTATCCCTGTGGATTTAGGGGATGTAAAGAATGATGTGACTCTAGAAATCTTATTATGTAGACCAAAAATATGGTTTGTGTTTTTTTCTTTGGTCCTTTCAATTGAGCTAGCTTGATGTGCTCCCCCTCCAACATTTTTTCTATTGTCTTGTGTTACTTTTTGAATTTTTCTTTTTCATTGAGTCATATTTGTTGTGAGCACTCCTCCAAGTTCTTGTATCTTCTATAGTGAAATTGTTGAACTTGTGCTTTGTTATCTTTTGCGTTCTCATGTCACCTTCTATATTACATATTTTTATCTATTTTTATGTGTTTTGCATGTTTTCTTTTCTATGATCCATGTCATGTTTCCCACTTGGAGGCCTCATTGCTATGCTTATTTTTCCTAGATATTGCATGATTTGATCTTATGATACACATACTTACATGTTTCTCATATAATCACATGATTAGATTATTCTTATATGCTTATTTTATGATTCCATAAGCTTATTGTGTTACATCTTATGATACTATGCTTACATTTAAATGTTTATCTTATAGTTGGGTAAACCCACAAAACTGGTTTACAATTCCACTAAGGAAGGAAAATTGCAAAAAATGCCCTCATGGAGAAAATTTTGGTTTTTGGCATTCGAACAAACTTCGCTCGAACCCCCCTTTCGAGCGAACTTATTAAATGTTGGGTCCCACCATATTTCACATTTCCCGGAATAAAAAACAAAGGGAAACTATGTGGAAAGGGGGTTCGAATGAACCCTGGTTCGAGCAAACCTCCAATGGGGGTTTGCTCGAACCTAGGTTCATTTGAACCCCCCTTTTCTCCCCTTCTCCCCCTCTGGCACCAAATTTCTCCAAAATTTTGTCTTTCGAAGCTCGAGTTGAGGATGAAAATGGAGGAGACTTCATAGACCCAACTGGATGATGGTAGTCCTCGAAACAAGCTATCCATTGAATATAATTTTAATATGTTTTGTTTTTATTATGTATTTGTTTTTTTATTTTGATTAAATATAGGTTTTTCACCGAAAATCAAGCTCTTTGTTATACACATGTGGAAAAATAGTAGATTATCAAAATAAAATTCTTAAAAATATGTGCAGGCTAGGTATTGATGTCCTTACTCCTTGATCCAGTAAAAAAAAATGAATTTCAATACATACAAAAAAGTTATGTTGTATACGATCCACCTATGTCTGAATTGTAATTGGGTTGACTTCGAAACTTGATTAAGGAAAAAATATTCAATAAAACACTATGAAACCAAATGAAAGGGTTAGATATCATAGTTACAAATCTAAATTTGAAAATAATATAATTTTATCCTTCATGGAAAAAAAATTATGTTGTATACGGTGAGCATAACTCCTTAAAAATGGTGTTTACTGAAAAAAAAATAGTTTTTGAAGGAGATGGAAAAAGAAGTGCAATCTGATTCCAAAAATTGAATCATAAAATTAAACCACTAAAATACCCTATGATGCCTTAGAGTGAACAAATTTAATTGTCTAAGAGCACACTTTGCAAACAGAACAGATCCGCATATTTTTCCACGAAGACAAAATGGGCATCTTGGAGGATTAATTGTAACAAGCATAGCAGGCACAGATCTATTTATAGATCAACAGCTCTACAGATTGAGTACTCTGCCTCTTTCATCTTTTCTGTCATACAAATACCAGAAGAAAGAAAGTAACAGAGTAGTAACAAAAGATGGCTTCATCCATCATAATTAAGCTTGCAATCATTGCCTTTACATTTGTTATCAGCCTGCAATTGTAGAAAATATAGGACAAAACAAAGACAAAAGAACAGAGCATAACAGAGAAAACAGAGCAGGGGATAAAACGTATGCTATAGAATAGAAAATATATGTGTTGTATTAATCGCCTTGATATTACAATAGCTTCTGTATATACATTCAAAAGAGGCGGTCACAAACTTGCACCACTTGGCAAGACTAAAATAAAATAAAATTAAAACAGGTGGAGTTCATTGCCACGCGGTGGAGAAGATTAGATTGTAGACGGTTGATATGTCAGTGAATGAGGCGATGATGGTTCTCCAGAAAAAAACAAAAATGATTCGAAATCAGCAGTTGGTAATTATACTTTTTCTAATACTCACCCTTAATTATGAACTGCTGGGGATCATCAAAAAAATTCATCAAACTTCTCCATGATTAAAAACTCTTAGACAGCTCCGTAAATACTGAAATGTCTCTTTTGCCAATGGCTTTGTAAAAATGTCAGCAAACTGATCTTGTGATTTGCAATATTCCAAACAAATTTCTTTGTTGTTTACCAATTCCCTGATAAAATGATAACGGGTGTCTATGTGCTTGGTTCTTTTATGAAAAACATGATTTTTTGATAAAGCAATGGCAGAAGTGTTGTCACAGAAAATTTGAGTTGCATCTTGTTGAGGATGCTTCAAATCACTCAATATCTGTCTCATCCATACAGCTTGGCATGTTGCAGTTGTTGCTGCTACGTATTCAGCTTCAGCTGAAGAAAGAGTAACAATACGCTGCTTCTTTGATGCCCATGATACAACACCTGTACCAAAATGGAATGCGTAACCTGAGGTGCTTCTTCTATCATCAACGCTGCCAGCACAATCACTGTCTGTGTATCTAGTTAGCTTGAATTCATCTAAAGTGGAATACATAATTCCAAAATTCTTTGTGCCACTAACATATTGTAGAATTCTTTTACCAGCCTGCCAATGAGAGTCTTTTGGAGACTCCATAAATCTTGAAATCAGACCTACACCATACATAATGTCAGGTCTTGTGGCTGTCAAATACATCAGACTCCCAACTAACCTTTTAAATAGTGTAGGATCAACACTTGATCCATCATCCTCTTGGCTTAACTTCAAATTTGTCATAACAGGTGTTGGGGCTGCCTTACAGTTCAACATATTAAATCTTTTCAAGACATCACCAGCATATTTAGTTTGTGAAATAAAAATTCTAGTATTAGATTGATGGACTTGGATGCCCAAGAAATATTTCATAAGCCCCAAATCCGTCATTTCAAATTCACTTTTCATTGCTGTCTTAAAAGAATCTATAGAAAGATTACCAGTGAATATCAAATCATCCACATATAAACTCACAATTAAAATTTTACCTTGCTCATTGATTTTGATATACAAGGTAGGCTCACTGCTGCTTCTTTGAAATCCATTCTGAATCATATAAGAGTCAATCCGACTGTACCAAGCTCTAGGAGCTTGTTTAAGTCCATACAATGCTTTCTTCAACCTGTACACCTTGCCTTCATGACCAGGGATTTCATAACCTTGTGGTTGTTTCACATATACTTCCTCTTCAAGGAATCCATTTAAAAATGCAGAAATTACATCCATTTGATAAGTAGGCCATCTATTTTGTGCTGCAATGGCTAACACTATCCTTATAGTATCCATTCGTGCAACAAGAGCAAAAGTTTCTTTGTAATCAACTCCTGGTTGTTGTGTGAAACCTCTAGCTACTAACCTTGCCTTGTGCTTCTGCACTTTTCCACTAGCACTATGTTTGGTTTTGTAAATCCATTTCACACTAATCACATCTTTGCCTTTAGGAAAATCCACTAACTCCCATGTGTGATTCTTTTCAATAGCATTAATTTCTTCATCCATGGCTTGAGCCCATGTTTCTTCTTTTATAGCTTCTTCAAATGATAATGGATTAGCAACTTGAGAAAGTAAAGCAAATAATGAATTAGTTGTATCAACATTATATAACTCACTTAAACTCCTTGTTTTGTATGGTAGCATGCTTGTCAAAGTTGGATCTGAAGTAGCACTGTTGTTTGCTGAGCTTGATGAACTTGCTCCAAGTATTCCAGCTGAAGGAGTTGCTGGAGTTTGTTGTGGTGTTTGTTGCACCCTTGAAGATCTCCTTGTTGTAGATGAAGGTGTAGCTTGGGCTACAACTTGTGATGTTTGTGTAAGCGTGGGTGGAATAGTATAAGTTGTACCTTGAGGTGCAAATACCTCATCCGCCATATCATCATGTGAGGCAGCTGAAACTATGTTCACAATCTTATCTATACTTCCATCCCATACTTCTTCCACAAATTGAACATCTCTGCTGATTATGACTTTCTTTGTAATTGGATTAAACAACTTGTATGCTTTTGTATCCTCTGAATAACCAACAAAGATGCACTTTACACTTTTATTGTCCAACTTCTTTCTTAGGTCATTAGGTACATGAGCATAGGCAACACAACCAAATACTTTGAAATGAGAAACATTGTGTTTCATGCCAGTCCATGCCTCTTGAGGAATTCTATTTTTTACACATTTGGTTGGACATCTATTTATTATATAAACAGCAGTTGCTACTGCCTCAACCCAATACTCTTTTGGTAGATGTTTTGCTATCATCATGCTTCGGGCCATCTCCATTATGGTTCGGTTTTTCCTCTCAGCCACACCATTTTGTTGTGGTGTGTAACTGGTTGTAAATTGTTTATGGATACCATGCTTCTTACAGAAATTCAAAAATTCATTAGAAATGTATTCACCTCCTCTGTCTGTTCTTAAAACTTTAATATAGAAACCACTTTGCTTTTCCACAAGAGCTTTAAACTGCTGAAAGTAAGAAAATGTATCAGACTTGTGTCTAAGAAAATAAACCCAAGTTTTTCTTGTGAAATTATCAATGAATGTCAGAAAATATGAGCAACCTCTTATGGACGGTGTTTGCATTTGACCGCATAAATCTGAGTGCACAATTTCTAGAGGTGCTCTTGCTCTAATTGATTTACCAATAGGAAAAGATTCTCTGTGCTGCTTTCCCAATATACATCCTTCACATATTCTCTCTAGTTTTTGTATCAAAGGCAAACCTTTCACCATGTTTTTCCTATGCAACAAATTTAATCCACCAAAATTTAAATGCCCAAATCTGAAATGCCAAAGCCATGATTCATCTTTGACAACTGATTGGAATGCTGATTGGATTTCTACAATATTGTCTTGTTCTTTGGAGCTGGACTGAAAAAATTCAGTACTTGTTTGTATTGTTGTTCCTGATTGTGCCAAATCTTCAGACTGTGTGCAAGCTTTTAAATCTGACTGTTCTGCCTTAAACACAGTTCCAAATTGTGTATTGTTTGATTTACGAATGACTTGAGTTGTTCTATTCTTTAAATCAAGTTTGATCCTCAATGGAAACATTCTATTACTAGTCATTTGCACTCTTGCAATCTGTTGGTTGCTAGGCAATTTATCCAAAATCATAGTCTTTGTATTCTCCATGTAAACTCTATAACCCTTCTGGATCAATTGACCAATACTCATCAAATTATGTTTCAAACCATCAACATAATACACATCATGAATAACCTTCTGCTCCCCCTTGTTAGTTAAAATATCAACTGTACCTTTGCCTAATATAGTCACCTTCTTGTTGTTCCCAAGAGTAACCTCAGTTTGCACTGACTCATCCAAACTAGAAAATAAATCCACATTTCCAGTCATATGATTACTACACCCTGAATCCAAATACCAAATATCACTGGGACTTTCTTGAACAATGTTACATTCATTAGGGGAACAAGTAGGAACTGCTTTAGCCATCATAGTACTTGCCATGAACATAGAACTTGGTGTAATCCCAGACTGATTTTGACTTTGATTTTGTTTTAGATTATTCTGATCATATTGTCTCTTCCTACACTCATTTGCATAATGCCCAAGTTTCTTATAGTAGTGACATTGAATATTAGATTTCTCAAATCTATGACCACTTGAGTGGTTAAAATTCTGAGTTTGAACTCTTCCAGCAGTATTTGCAGGACTGTTGTTGCGTCCTCCTCTAGTGGAACTCCTTCTAGAACTGAACTTCTGCCTTCCTCTACCACGGCTTATAAAAGCTTGAGATGAAAATGCATTTTCCAAAGAGATATGTGACCTATTCAACCTATATTCATGATTTATTCAGTGAGGCATGCAAGTCATCAATACTAAATTGACTCAAGTCTTTTGTTTCCTCTAAAGTCACAACAAGAGGATCAAATTTTGAAGGAAGGCATCTAAGTACTTTTTCAACAACCTTCCTATCTTCTACAACCTCTCCATGGGATTTAATTTGATTGACCAAACCAACAACATGGATGTAAAAGGATTCTACAGAATCTGACTCTTTCATTAATAAATTTTCAAAATCTCTTCTGAGTAATTGTAATTTAGCAGTTTTAACCTTGTCCATACCTTGGTAGGCCACTTGAAAGGTGTCCCAAGCCTCTTTTGCCTGCTTTGCCACTGCTACTCTTGGGAGTATGCTTTCATGCATTGCCTAATGAATATAAAAGAGGGCTTTTCCATCTTTCTTCCTTTGCTCCTTCAAAGTGTCTTTCTCAGCTTGTGTGAGTGCATTGAATGCAGCTACATCTGCAGGTTTTGTATAACCATTCTCTACAAGTTCCCATACATCCATACATCCTGTGATCTGAACAGGGCTTTCATAGTCAATGACCAGTATTCATAATTCTTACCAGTAAATAAAGGAGTCTGCAGACTAGAAATAGTAGCACTGGTAGAAGCCATTGATAGGTATCTAGAACTGAATCAGAAGATGAATAGAAAACCAGGCTCTGATACCAATTTGTAGAAAATACAGGACAAAACAGAGACAAAAGAACAGAGCAGAACAGAGAAAACAGAGCAGGGGATAAAACGTATGCTACAACATAGAAAATATATGTGTTGTATTAATCGCCTTGATATTACAATAGCTTCTGTATATACATTCAAAAGAGGCGATTACAAACTTGCACCACTTGGCAAGACTAAAATTAAATTAAATTAAAACAGGTGGAGTTCATTGCCACGCGGTGGAGAAGATCAGATTGTAGACGGTTGATATGTCGGTGAATGAGGCGGTGATGGTTCTCCAGAAAAAAACAAAAATGATTCGAAATCAGCAGTTGGTAATTATACTTTTTCTAATACTGCAATGCATTCTGGGTATATTCATCTGTACACAATTTACTTGTCTGTTAAGTTTCTTTCTGATTTAGGATCAAAATCTAATCTAATCTGGAAGTGCAGGTGCCCTGACTTGCGAGGAGTTGCCTATGGACGTTCGTGCATTTTCTGTTTCATCCTCAGGAGCACGTTGTGTTCCTGAGAAATCTATCTCGAGCGACGGCACTGCCCAATACCAATGTCTGGTATGTCAGAAAACCAATTTTTAAACAAAAGGAGTTTAGTTTATTTTATTTAAAGGCTATGATAAGATTTCATAAACATGAGGTTTCACCGTGATTGTTCTGGAATGAAATTTTATTTATCTTGTTTTTCTCAACTTTTGAGATTACATTCTATTATCTGAACGAAAGATGCAAGATAGGCGCACCTCCAGATTTTTATAGATTACAAAGCTGAAGTGCATGTAATTGAAAATCACTGTGCAGACATCAGAGATCATAGCAGAAGAGATAAACGAAAGGATTGAAACAGAGGAATGTTTGAACAACTGTGGGCTTGACAGAATCGTAGTAGGATTGTCCAGTGATAGTCTAATGGAGTACAGATTTACCAGCAAGCTGTGCTCTCCACAGTGTTACAACAATTGCCACAACATTGTCAATCTCTACTTCAATCTTGCGGCCGGAGAAGGTAAGCAAATTACGAACATTTCCTCTGGACTCTAATTGTTGGTTCTTGTAATGCTGCTCAAGTAAAATTGTGTATATATATTATTCCAGGTGTGTACTTGCCTCGCCTGTGCGAAGCTCACAGAAGTGGATCCCGCCGCATGGTACGACAAGTTTTGCAAGGTGCAAAAACAAGCATAGCAGCTGAATCGTTCGAATTTGCTTCTCCTCCTTCTTCCACTCTGGACATCACAGCCGCCATTCCTACGGCTTCTCCAATTCCATAGAGTATAAACCAAAGTTATGCTTTCAAATAAGATATAGCCTATGATTTCTTTCTAGTCCCATGGCCCTGTAGAATTGAATCCTTTGTGTATGGATATTTCCACATCAATTATTACGGTCCGTACCGATTTTAATTGTTTGGAAGGATTTATACCCTTGGAAGATTTTTTTCTGTTTTTCTCTTTGGGGAGATTATATAGTGGTCAACCTGTCAATAATTTAGGTAAGTGTGTGATCCTATTCGCATATCCTTCTTAAATCAGTATTTGCATATTCTTTGTATTTAAGACGGAAATGGGATCTTGTTCTTTCCCTGCAAATAACTTTTATATTTGTCCTATACTTAATGGATCATCTGTTCATTTTACTATTCAACTTAGCATGTTTCTATGGAGATCTACAAGGTGATTAATTAATTTTTATTTTTTTCTGAATTCTGAGAGTATGTCATCTAAAAGGAAACATGAGTTTTGTAATGGTGAAACCAGATCATGCTAATTTTAATTTTCATTTGAGTTTGTTTTTATGAAATGTTTTAATATGATTATATATTGATCAATACTATTTTCTTGTATAAAGTTAAATTTTTTATTCATTTATTTATTTATTCATATTTACATATGATTTAATACATTTGATCTTATTTCATCTTTATGTACATTTGTCCTTATATATTTGTTATTACTATTAATTTAGTATGCCTATCATTACACTTATATTCATATATTCATTCCCCCTTCTCAAGATTTATGCCTTCCTATCCGAGATCAATCCCATGGTGCTCAAGTTTGAGTCCATGGCACATGGAGTTAACAATTGGAATTCAAAACTTCAACTACACTTTTTGTTCACTCATTTCACTAGCCATTGTAATGAAATTGGTATAGGTTTTTGTACAATTTATTGTTATGTCTTGGTATTTAAGACATTCATTTGTCCACTTAAACACATGAGAGAGGATCACCTTAAAATCATAAGCATTACAAAAAAATCATTCTAGGAATATTTTTACTTGGAACACTAAAAGGAACCATAGTTTGTACCATAATCATTTAGAACATCTACATGTGTGAGAGTAACATTGTCATCAATATATGTATTGATGATATTAAAGTCAATCCAATAAAGAGGGTTGACCTAAGAGAACATGATGCTTATGATCTAACAAGACTTGTACATCCTCAACTACTATTGAACAAGACAAAAAGATTACAAAAGTGTATAGTCAACAAGTTCAAATTCATGCATTACAAATCAAATATATGCAGAAGGTCATATTTGCTACACATAAGAGAAACACTATGGTGCACAAGATTGATTTGTCAAATTCTAAGAGCAACCTAGCTTATACTTCATTGTTTTGTTCCCAAAACATATAAGAAGTTGTGATTCTAAGTTGGAGTTCATAATTTGTGATCAAAACAATGAATTGTTATCTATTAACTACCAAAATTAACTAAGTGCTTTCATTTTTGTTTATTTCCAAATTTCAATATCCAGTTACATAATTTATCATGACACTAAATTAGGTTAACTAATTGTCATAATTAATAAAACCTAATCTTAGTATAGGAATTTGTTTATTTACATAAATTATTTAACATGTCTACTCTAACACCAACCTAGGGTTTTGTTTTAGAGTTTATTCTTCTTTTAGATTTCTAATTGCTTTATTATTTTTCGGACCTTATTAAGGTTAATCCCCATTTTTTTCATGCTTCATATATATTTTTTTTTCAATGGTTTGGAACTCATAGTGTCATTTTTCTTTCACCCACTAATGTAGTCATGGACAGAGGGTTCATTTAAGAACTATCCAATGGCATAGCCAACACAATAACACACAAAAATCATATACAATAAAATGAAAATACATAAGAGATATTTCAATTAATAATTTTATTGATTTATAGTTTAAGTACATCAATAGAATTTGTCATACATAATACAATTAAACAATGAATTTAGCCTTGAAATATAATAAAATGTAAGCACAGTTACTATGTGATTCCTTAATATGACATCTTTTAAGTTGATATACAATATGATGCTCTTTTCTCTTTTGAATAATGGATATATTACAAAACTTTGAACTGAAATTACATTCTTTAACTGCAATAAGTGATATTTATAGAAAGTATCGATAAAATGTCATGACATCAACAAAAAAATTGTAGTGACCTATGCACATGTAAAGGGAATCTTGGATCCCATCTTTAATTAATTCAGCTTTAATTTTTATAAGGAAATATGTAGACCCCTCTTAAGATGAGTACAACAAGATATGAATTAGAATTTAATGTTGAAATAACCATAAACTTGCCTAGGACCAAGAACCTTATTTATGATATTAGGAATTGGTGAGATTCAAATATTTGGTGCATAATTGAATTAGGGATTACGTAGGTAAATTTTACAATTCATGTTTCATTAATCAATGAGAAAATAACTATTAATGAGATTCTATTGTCTAGGATAGGAAGGCATAAATCTTGAGATAGGGTAATGAATATATGAATGTAAGTGCAATGATCAGCCCAATAAATGAATAGTATTGACAAATATAGAGAATCAAGTGTAAATAAAGATGAGATAAATTCAAATATGTAGAAGCATATATAAATATAAATTAATTAAGAATTTGAAGAATGAGCTCAACTTTATACAAGAAAATAATATTCAAAACATTTCATCAAAATGAACTCAAAATCAAATTAAAATTGATCGTAGGTGGACCACTATATAATCTCCACCTACGATATAATCTCCCAAAAGGAAAAGAAAAAAAAGTCTTCCAAGGGCATAAATCCTTCCGAAAAATTATAATCGGTCGAACAGTAATAATTGATGTGGAAATATCTATACACAAAGGATTCAATTCTAGAGGACCATGGGACTAGAAAGCAATCAAATAACTTATTTGAAAGCATAACGTTGGCTTATACTCTATGGAACAGGAGAAGCCACAGGAATGGCGGTTGTGATGTCCAGAGTGGAAGAAGGAGAAGGAGGAGAAGCAAATTCGAATGATTCAGCTGCAATACTCGTTTTTGCACCTTCCAAAACTTCTCGTACCAGGCGGCGGGATTCACTTCTGTGAGCTTGGCACAGGCGAGGCAAGTACACACCTGGAATAATATATATACACACCATTTTATTTGAGCAACCTTACAAAAGCCAACAAGAAAAGTCCAGAGAAAAGCATGAAATTTGCTTACCTTCTCCGGCAGCAAGATTGAAATAGAGATTGACAATGTTGTTGCAATTGTTGTAACACTGTGGAGAGCACAGTTTGCTGGTAAATCTATGCTCCATTAGACTATCACTGGACATTCCCACTACCATTCTGTCAAGCCCACAGTTGTTCAAACATTCCTCTGTTTCAACCCATTCATTTATCTTTTCTGCCATGACCTCTGATGTCTGCAAAATGATTTTCAATTACATGCACTTCAGTTTTCTCATCTATAAAAATCTACAATGTGAAACCTCATCTTTATCAAACCTTATTATAGCCTTTAAAAAACAAGAAAATCTCCTATTGTTTAAAAATTGGGTTTTTAACATACCAGACACTGGTAATGGGCACTGCCGTCCCTCAAGATAGATTTCTCAAGAACACAACGCGCTCCTGAGGATGAAACAGAAAATGCACAGACCTGCATAGGCAAGTCCTCGCAAGTCAGGGCACCTGCAGTTCCAGATCAGATTAGATTTTTATTCTAAATCAGAAAGAAATTTAACAGACAAGTAAATTGGGTAGAGATGAATATACCCAGAACGCATTGCAAGTTGATAACACATGTAAAGGCAATGACTGCGAACTTAATTATCATGGATGAAGCCATCTTTTTACGCTTCTTTCCTTCTTTCTTTTGGTATTTCTATGACAGAAAAGATGAAGGAGGCAGAGTAGTCAATCTGTCGAACTGTTGATCTATAATTAGATCTATGCCGGCTGTGCTTCTTATAATCAATTCTCCAAGATGCCCATTTTGTTCCATTTGGAAACCGCATTCTTAGAGAGTAAGAAAGACTTATTCAGCCTTCAAATGCTCTACCTAATATGGCAGGTAAGACTTGGACCTTGTAGTGGTCTACCTAAGATAGGCCAGATGTAATTTAAATAAGTACTAACGTAATTGAAATGATTCACCTGGTGAAGGTGTTTGTCGGCGGTGAATTCAGGTGCAACGGTGCAAGAAAAGTTCTAGTGAAAGACCGCGTCAACTAACTATCACACATGAAACGATGTTCTAGAATCTATATCGTTTAATTTAACTATATCTTTAAAATATCTATATTGTTTTTTTATTTTTATTTTTCAAAATGATGGATTTGGTTTTTATAATTATAATGGAAAGATTGATATAAATGACAGCAAATAATTTAATCAAAATAAAATTTTAATTTGAGTTTTAATTTTAATATGGAATTAAGTAATTATTTATAAATGTTTGTCATTTACTATATTCATGTTTGAGAAAGTATGGTGCTATTACAAAAGAAAGTGTGTTTGACTTTCTTGATGAGATTCAAGTCTCAAGGTTGATTTAACAAGACCAACATAGAGTATGCGAGATGTTGAATAACTCACTAAATTGTCATTAAGACTAAAATCCACTTCATCTTTAAAGATATCTTCAACTAATTGAGTACTAAAGAAATATTTTTATATTATGCAAGCTCAAAATATACATATGGAACTACCACCAATAAATCAAGAGCAATGGAAAAGAAAATACAAAGGAGAAATTGAGCCCTTTTCAAGTATATTTACCAAGAGTATTACTTTTCATGATAAGAAAATCTACTTGAGGATCTTGTGATACGAGGCAAGTATGTCATGTTTCATGATTATAATAAGGATGATATTTAGAGGGAAGACTCTTTCCACGTGATTGTGCTCTTTTCTTTCTTTTGTTTATCACTATGGATTTAGGGGATGTAAAGAATGATGTGACTAGAAATCTTATTATATAGACCAAAAATATAATTTGTGTTTTTTTCGTTGGCCCTTTCAATTGAGCTAGCTTGATGTGCTCCCACTCCAACATTTTTTCCATTGTCTTGTGTCACTTTTTGAATTTTTCTTTTTCATTGAGTCATATTTCTTGTGAGCACTCCTCCAAGTTCTTGTATCTTCTATAATGAAATTGTTGAACTTGTGCTTTGTTATCTTTTTCATTCTCATGTCACCTTCTATATTACATATTTTTATCTATTTTTATGTGTTTCACATGTTTTCTTTTCTATGATCCATGTCATGTTCCCCACTTGGAGGCCTCACTGTTATGCTTAGTTATCCTAGATATTGCATGATTTAATCTTATGATACACATACTTACATGTTTCTCATATAATCACATGATTCTTATTCTTATATGCTTATTTTATGATTCCATAAGCTTATTATGTTACATCTTATGATACTATGCTTACGGTTAAATGCTTATCTTATAACTTTACATGTTTAAATATTACTTATAATGGTCACATTCTCTTTTATGATGCCAATCTTATGCTTACATGTCACACTTAAATATTTATCATGCTTGTAAATGTTATGAAACTTATTTATGATTACATCATCTTATTTAGCACCTTAGATATTGTCCTAAAAAATTGGGGAAACAAATGGAGACACCTTTTTTCCCTTGTTTTGAAATTGGGGAAAACAGATTTTGATGGGATTCGGAACCCATTACAACCAAAAGCCAAACAACTTTAAAAAGCCAAAAAAACTAGACTGCAGAAAAGACAGCCTGCAGTCAACAAAAAACCAGCTCACAAACAAACACCATTAGGTTTTACAATTAGAGTTTCGTTTGTTGGAGCGAAGAGTCATATCGAAAGAAGGCCCAGAGGGTTTAGATTTTTTTCCAGTAACAGTGGTCCAGCCTTCTTCAACTTGTGCTGCCTTAGCCTGCCAAGCCAGCCCATCAATTTCCTGAGGATGAAAATCCGCAACCCGGGAGGTAACATCATAGTTCGCCTAATTAGGTGTGGAAATAACCGGAGAGCAATCAGAGGTTGGAAACAAAGCACCATCAGTAGAGACAGAAACTGGTCTAGTTGTATGCTCAATATGATTTATCATGGTAGCTTCCCCAGCAGAGGAAGGAGAAACCCCAGCAGTCAAAACCCCAGCAACCAGTGAATCAGAAGCCCCAGCAGCAAGTGAATTAGAAACCCCAGCAGCATGTGAGTTAGAAGCCCCAGCAGCATGTGAATCAGAAGCCACCACCTCAGAGAAGCTCCTAAGCTGATCAGATTTCTTCTCCACCGTGTAATGTTGTAGAGAAGCGCCATTCCACCAAGTAGTTGTCTTAGTCTTCTTCTCAAATCCACATTGAGCAGCAGCATGTCCTGTTTTGAAGCATCTTCTACAGCGGAAAGGGACCCCCTCATAATCCAACGATTGGATCCAAGACCCCCTAGAAGATTTTAAGAGAACCTCAGCAGGCAGTCCTTTTGAGACATCAATTTCAACAAGTATTCGGGCAAAGGTAGAGTGATAAAGATCATAGAATTCATTGTCCACAGTTAAAAAATCACCTAGGGCTTCCCCAACCTCCTCCAGGAGAGAGTCATTCCAAAGGTGAAGAGGGAGATTAGGCAACCGGACCCAAATCGGGAATTTATTGAAGGTTTCAGAAGCTGGGTTAAAGTTGGAGTGCCAAGGTTTAACCATCAAATGGTATTTGTCCTCCCAGCAAAAGAAATTTTCATGATTACTATCATTCTTATATCTCATGATTTTACTTTATGATCTTGCTAGATGATGTTATTTATGATATTTTCACATTAGTACTCTTAGATGTATTATGTTCCCTCTCCTTAATGGTCCTATCCTATCCCTACATAGGCCTTTGCATATTATTTTTCATCCAAGGTTTCTTCTATTTGATCTCGCTCCAACCAACATCTTAAAGGAAACCTCAATTTTAGATGGATTTTCATGGAAATAATGAATTTTTTAGTATTCTAACTCATGGGTAATTTTTCTTTTATTATTCACCACTCTTGAAAACCCTATCACAACCTTTTTTAGGTCCCTCTAATATAGAGCCACCAACTCTATTCCTAATCAATTGAACTATTCTTACCTCAATGTCCTTAAAGATATTTTTTATAAATATGATTGTAATGACATTAATTATGATTTAATAACTATGAAAATGAGGATAATAGATGAGACAACCAACATTGATGCCTTCTTACAAATTAATGAATCTATTCCTCACCTTTTATGATTTTAAGATTTTTTTGAAAATTTGATTCTTTAAAAAAAATTATCTTAACTTTAAAATTATTTTATTTGAATGAAGGTGCTCATACTATAGAGAAAATATTGAAACATTGACACCCAATTAGTAAATTCAATGTGTTTTCTTCATAAGTGATTAGAATACACCTTTGAAATTACATGTCCATTCAAGTATCCATGTGCACAATCTTTTTTATCTTATTTTCTAGAACATATTTATCAATTCTTATTATGGCCTTCAAAAAAACAAAGATCCCCTATCATTTAAAAATTGGGTTTTTAACATACCAGACACAGGTAATGGGAAGTGTCGTTCCTCAAGATAGATTAGACTTCTCAAGAACACAACATGCTCCTGAGGATGAAACAAAAAATGCACAAACCTCCATAGGCAACTCCTCATAAGTCAGAGCACCTGTACTTCCAGATTAGATTAGACTTTTATCCTAAACAGAAGAAACCAATGTTCCACGGAGTTTCCTGACGGGACGTGTCCCCTGTCGAGGACGCATCTTGGGGACGAGGGGACAAGGGGTCTAAGTTTGGGGGCGGCAGGGGGACGGCGGCAGGGGGCGGCGGGGGGGCGATGCTAATATACATATGGTACTTGAATAACTAGTTATAAAAAGATGTTTAAGAATAACATTTCAAATTAAACTTTGGAAAATTAGTAAAATTGCAAATACTAACATTTTAAATACTTGAATACTATTACTAAACGACTAAAAGTAAATAAAATATTAAAATTTGACAAATGAAATTGTCGAATTTGAGACTTCTATTATATGAATATCAAAAATATGACATGTCACATCATAATATCATATCATAAAGATGATTACAATGAGTAGAATGATACATTGATATCAAAATAAGTACAAAATGCAAAAGTTTATTGAAGGGAGGCCTCTAATCATCCCCAAACTTACTCTTTCACTCACTCTTCTCATTGGTTTTCCTCTTCTTCACCTAGCTGTTGCAAAACATCAAATGGCATATGTGAGCAAAAAAATGAAGAATGGGAGTGTTTTTTTTAGCTTATGACTTTTAGAAGGGTCCCATAAGCCTTTAGGGTTTGACCCAAGGCTCACATTCCAAGAAAATTAAAAGAAAATTTTAAAAAAATTGCTTTTTTGGATGTACCACCGCGGGGGACACCTGGGTGTCTCTAAGATGCTTGAGGGACGGCTAGAAGTCCCTGAGATGTCTCGGGGACGTCTAGGAGTCCCCGCCATTTCCTCAGAGTTTCCCAAGTCCCGGCGGCGGTGGGGGGACAACGGGGGGACGTTTCTCAGCCGTCCCCAAGTCTCTGAAACGTCCGGGATAGGGGGTGGCTAAAATTTGGGGGGGGAAGTGTCCCCGTGGAACACTAGAAGAAACTTAATAGGCAAGTAAATTGGGTAGAGATGAATATACCCAGAACGCATTGCAAGCTGATATCAAATGTAAAGGCAATGACTACAAGCTTAATCATCATGGATGAAGCCATCTTTTTATCTACTTTTCTTCTTTCTTTTGGTATTTCTATGACAGAAAAGATGAAAGAGGCAGAGTACTCAATCTGTAGAACTATTGATATATAAATAGATCTTTGCCTACTGTGCTTCTTATATTTAATCTTGCAAGATGCCCATTTTGTCTTAGTGGAAAGATATGGGACCTGTTTTGTTTGGAAAATGTGCTCTTATATAATTAAATTTGTTCACCCTAAGACATCAAAGGGTATTAATTTAATTAAATTTGTTGGCCTGTGTCTTCTTATAGAGTGTATTTATATTGTGGAATATCTCCTCCATGTTTTTAATTTCTTTATTAAACTCTATGTGCCCTGTTGCACATTTTCCTCTCATACTATCTAGCTATTTTTTATCTCCTTCAAGAATTTGTTCAATTTAAATGAGTAAACAAGAATCCACATTAATTTTTGGTAGTTATGATTTATTTTTTGTCATAATTTTCCTAGTATCTCAATGGTGGACATGTATTGCATCAAGAGGTGCTCCTTTGCATTACTTTGTAAAATATCTCCTCATCTTAAATTATTGAATTGGAGATATCTACACCAAATATATACAAGGCCATAATATTCTAGTTGTAAGAAAAACTCGCACCAAGGTGACGACTAGTTGGAGCTACTTCTACCAAACAATAATCTCCTTTCTCTATAGGATCAAATACTTGGGGTGAGAATAGGGCGATTCCTACTTGGCATTTCAATTTATGTTCCTCGTTAGTTTTACCAATAATATCTTTACCCTTATATATTTTTTTATCCTCTTCGCCTTGGTCATGCCCACTATCGAACATGTCATCTTGCAATGGGATCTCCTGATGTAATTTTTTTTATACACCTCTTCTTGCTACTATTATTCCCCTATTGATCCCAATATTTTTAATTGGCCTATTTCCACCTCTTTCCACTTTTCTACATTATCTTCCTACTTCACAATATCCTTAACTATTTTTTTTGCTACTATACCTTTTGTCTCATATTTTGCTTCCTTTTATTTTCTTAGAATCTCCTCTTCTCATGTATCTTATTTTTCTAGCAAACTTGTATTGCAATAATTTGAAATTCAAATAGAAAAAAAATACAAAGCATCAAATTCTTATTTCAAAACACTATAAAACCTCTAGATAGAGATCAACAAGAGAGTACAAACAAAAACATAATTTTAAAAAACCAATTCAAGTGCTACCCATGACTCCGTTGTTGACAATTGCAATATTTTCTCCAACAACTAGTAATATGTGGATGCCCCTTTGCTTTAAAGTTACCTATTTTGATAGCATGTACCTAGCATAAAGTTGATGGATATAAAATGAATGATACGGTGCCTCAATTCATAATTTTTTGGGAGAGGCAATAGATACATTTGAGATTTGATGGTGAGATCAATTGTGGAAGATGATTGGGAGAATTTCCATAGGATCAAGGAGACAATTTATGGTCAAGATGGAGGTTGTTGTAATGTGAAGGGCTAGGATTCACTTACTAAATTTTGTAAGTGGTTACAACCATAAGGTATATAAGGGACATGTGCATCTAGGACCCCTTTGCTCTTGGGTTTGGTGGAGAGAATAATGAATATTGGAACCATAAGGACAAGTTTTCTTATTTCTCCTTTATTCTTGAAATAGATTTAGGGAATATAGTCATAATTAAATAATAATATTATTTAATTATTTTAGTCATGTGTAAGGTGGAAAATATGTGGAATATGTGGAAAACATGAACAACCGACAGACAACATGTCAAAAGAAGTAATGGGACTAGACAACCCTAGAATATAGGGGGATAGATTTGACTCCCAAAACTCGAGGCCGCAGTTTGGGGAGTCCCTTCTTTTTTTTTTGCACAATAGACTAGGAAGGCTCAGAACCAAGGTCAATCGAACGAGGCAAGATGAGCAGTTCATCCACAACCGCAATGAACAAGGAGCCTGCACATAGCAAAGCTAGCAGTGCAAAAGAGGAGTTAGGAGCATTTGAGGGATCAATAGTAGTGTTCAACGACGGATGGGTCGAATCAGTCAGCAAAACGACAACAGATCAGGGCAATGGTTCCACATAAGGGATAGTCGGAGGAGGAAACTAGGGAGCCAGAGCCACCAAAGAAGAGTCCTCAAAGGAATCATCTGAAGAGGGAGATCCCACCATGAGATGGTTCGAGAGAGCATCCTTACACCAAGTAGTAGTTCCTTTGTGGCGAGCAATCATAATTCAGGTGTTTTCAGCTTATGTGGCCTAGATTTTGTGAATTGGGACTCATTCACCACCTTGGGAAAGTGAGTCCCACCTATATTTTTGGGTCTCGAACATGGTTTCACACCTTTCTAAGCATTTTTAAAAATGGTCCCATAAATTATGCATAATGAGACTCATTCTCCACCTTGAGTGAATGAGTCCTATGTGGCCTAAAATCAGAATTAATTCAAATTTTTGGTGGGATTTTATCCTCCTAGATCTGATGTCAGCTTGTAGTGTTGTAATTTTGAGAATTCTTGCATAATTAAGTACAAATACAAGTTTCTTTCACTCATTTTATACTAACAAGCAATCAAGTGACCTAGCAAGTTGAATGAGCATCCTTGTAGCAAAGTTAAGTTCACAGGAGCATTCAAGTGTTTACAAGAGCATTCAAGAGTCTTCAAGAGAAGATTATCAAGCATTTTAGATCATCATTCAAGCATCAAGAATCATGTTAAAGTATTCATGCATCATGTTTATTATTGAGCTAACAATTGTGATGTAGGGTTTTATGATTCAAGCTAGCATTTCATTTAAGATCTACATCCATTGGAGCTATCTCATAAATGTTTGCAGCACTTCATTGCTAGGGTTTGGTGAGTTGCAACATCATATTTTGTTCATTCATCATTCTCCATTCTTATTCATTCTATTTCAAGGCTTGATTACCAAAATGAGGTTTGACCAAGGAAAACCCCTATCCACTAACAAAACAACATTTTTCCCTCTCTTTAGTGTGTGATTTGTAGGTTTATATTAAAGATACATTAAGGATAAATCTTGGAAAAAGTTGTCAAAGTTGTTAAAGTTGTCAAAGTTGTCATTAAGCATTGGAGAACATTGGAGAACACCTATAGGTTGATTTATAGAGATTCAGATTCAGAAACGTAAAGAAATAGATCGGGTAGACTAAGAAGGGTAGATTCAGATCCTGAAGTTTCAAAAAACCCTAATTGGACTGATTCACCACTTCTAGTGAATGAGTCCCAGTTTAGGTCAAAATTCATATTTTTACAAATTTGGATACCCATTTGCCAGATTCATGTTCCTGCATAGAAATTCAGATCTCGAACTGATTTTCCCAGCTTGCTGAATGAGTCCCACTTAGCATTAAAATAATAATTTCCAGCATTTCAGATCTCCTTCTAGTCATCTTCAGATTCCCATGTGCACACATTTCAACTTACAGTTTGTTATTCTATTTTATTTGCATTTCTAGGTCATTTAGTTAAAATTCACATTGAATTAGGGTTAAGCATTTCATCTTGCATTTCATTTATCTTTCCAAGCCCTAGCTTGGTGGTGAACCCCTCATTAGTTTACATTTAGCCCCTAGGACAACCATATTGCAAGATCTCTTTCTCCTTTACATTGAGATCTCTAGGATTATCCTTGAATGAAATTGGAAAGTGGGTGTGCTTTATGTCCTAGCCATACAATAGCATCATAACCCATTTTTCTTCCAGTTCATTTTGGTGAACCTAAATTTCAAACATTATAATTCTTATTTGGAGTGCATCATCATCCTAGATCTCACTTGCATTAACATTTCATTAGGGTTTGCAAATTAGTTAATTAGCATTCTAGGGTTTCTAATTTTGCATTAGTGAAAGTTCATATAGCTTGCATTTTTGCATCTTAAATCATTGAAAATCATAAAAAATATGCATTTACACTTAGTTTACAAATCATACAACATAAAAAGCATAAAAATCAATTGAATTTTTTGAAAAAAATCCCCATTTGGGACTCATTTGCCACCTTGGGCGAATCATTCCCGGTGCAGATTCTACATTGCATTTTCTAGCATTTAAAACACTGCTTCTGAGCTTCTATTTACTATTTATAACTTTCTATTTCAGTTTCCAAATTTTTTTTTATAATCATTTCATTGTTCTTAGCTAATATTGCATTTGCATCCATCTTACAGTATTTAGAAGTCCTTGCATGAGTATTTGGTGTCCTATTACTAATACTGTAGTGAGATGAAGTTCGAGACTCATGTCATCTCGCGATAGCACAATCGACATGGATCTTAGGTTGTCTAACTCTTTCACTCCTATTATTGACACTAGGACACTAGGTATGGACCATACCCTTAATAATTTGATACCTTCAAGTAGTGTGATGCATGTTGAAACAATGGTTGCTAGTGTCCCGCAAGAAAACATAATTCAAATTCAAGGAGATTTAGCAAACCTACAACATCAAGTGCAAAATGACAATATTTCAACTACTGCCATCCCTACTATAGATAACATTCATTGCATGCTTGAAAGTGAAGATGGACTTGACCTTGTGAAAAACATAGTTCAAATCTTTGGAAAACACCTCACCTTAACCACTAGTTGTTCTTTACCTACAAGCAAGGTCACAAACCAAGGAGGAACTCAAATTCCTCCTCCCACAACAATTGCCTCAATCCCTACCTATACCAACCCTCAAGTCACAACAACAATGCAACCAACTAGTAATGTGATTCCTTCCTTGGGTATTTCTGCTAGCATCCCTAGTACCTTCATGGCATCACACATCATATCTCCTACTACCCTACCACCTATAAGCATTCCATTCACTTTTCCTTCGAACACATACACCCCATCACCTTTTTCACCTCTGTCTCATAACACAAGCAATGATCCTCTCATAAATCAACTCTTCCAAACTGTTTCATCCCTTCAAAAACAAAATCCACCATCAACCAAAATCAAAATGGCCCGCCTACATATTATGTCAAAAGTAGCCCATTGTCCTTGGAGATATTGCAAACACCAATGCCACAAGGTGTAGAGGTGCCTAGATTTGAGAAATATGGAGGAAAAGTAGATCCTTCTAACCATGTTAATACTTATACTTCCTTATGTAGTGAACTTTTCCTTGATGATAAACTCTTAGCTAAGCTTTTCCCTAGGTCCTTGAAGGATATTGCCTTGGAATGGTTCTCTTCTTTACCAAACAATCAATTCGTTCATTCAATGAACTTATTGAGGAATTTTTCAATCATTTCCATGTGCATATGACTCCTAAGATGACCTTGGTTGATTTGATGAGATGCAAGCAAAAAGAAGAAGAAAAGATAACTGACTTTATCTCACTCTATCAATCGCTTTATTCCCAAATCGATGTCAGGGTTCTCGATCCTCACCTTCAAAAGATGTTCATAGAAAATTTGCAAAGTAAGATACAAGATAAACTTACCATGATGAAATTCCCACCTTTTATGCATCTGTGTACTGCCCTCCGTGATTATCAAAATTCAGTTAGTAGTCGAGATACAAAATCCACCTCTATTTGTACTGAGAAATCCAAGCCCGTAAACCAAAACAATTCCCAACCTTTTAGAAAACAAATAAAGGTTTCCTTCAATTCAATCCCCCTCAACAAACAACTCAGAATGTCAATAACCAAGTAGTTGTTGTTAAAGCCACGATACCCTTTAGCTATGGAGACCCGAAAAGACAATTCACTCCCTTACCCAATACCTTTCATAACACAATGACACAACTTTTAGAACATCAAATGATTACCTTTCCTCTCATTAAACATTCTGATCTAATAAAGCATTTCCTGCAAACCATAGGCCAAATTCTTACTACCATTATCACCAAAAAAATGGACATGACATGGAACATTGTAAGCATCTTAAACATCTTGTGCAAGACTTGATTGATTTCGGTCATCTTTCCATTGGAGGTGTTAGTGATCAAGGAAATAAATTTGTTGCTCCCCTTAATCAAAACTTGCAAATTTTTACCAACCCTATGCCTAATCATAGCATTTCATTTGTCAAAGCTAGTGAAACTACAAAGAATGACGTGATGAATGTTGATACAGATGATGATAATAATGACACCATTCAACATGATTCTATAGATAATGATCCTATGGATGATATAGTACGAGTGATAAACATCATTCCTCATAAGGTCCAAACTAAGAATCCTCTTGAAATTGCTTTCTCCTTTAAGGATATACTTAAACATGCACCCAATGGTCCTCCTGAATCTATGACAAGCCCACTAATGGGATATTAATAGATCTCGTCTGTGGAGAGAATGTGATCACCAAGGAATTCTTACTTCTACATGAGCTCTATCAAGACATATCTTATAAACCGAAAGCATGGATCAAGATGCATAATGGTTTTGCTTTCCCTACGATGGGATCAATCACCCTTCCTTTACAAATAGGACCGAAAACATTAGATATCTCATTCACCATCATCCCATAGTTGGACAAATTTTGTGTGAAGCTAGGCTATCCATGGCTTTGCTCCATGAATATAGTCCCTTCAGTTGTACATAAATGCTTAAAATTTCCATTTGACAATGAAATATTCACTGTCCATCACCCTTTGTCTTCCCGTGGAAAATTTTCCTTAGATTTATTTTCTCCTGAGCCTATATAACCTATCAAACCACAAGAATAATTCTTTTTCGAACCCTATCAAAAGTTCAAGGAAAAGAAAATAGTAGAATTATCCCTTCGAAACATGCCTCAACCTATGACTAAGCCCACCATCCTTGACAAAACTATGATTGAACCTAAAGAAATTCCAAACAAACAAGACCAACCTAAGACAAAAACTTCGCCTACTTTCTACAAAAGACCAAGAGACAATGAAAAAAACCCCATCATGCCTCCTAGAATAAAAAAAGTTTACAAAGTCAAAGAGAAAGCGGTTGAACAACCTCCCATGGTTCCTTTTGTTCCTCCCCTTAGGGAAGAAAATAAACCTATGGTTGATCAATCCGCTCCTACACAAATGCAACTTGAAATCGAATTAAAAGAAATAGAGGTGCTAGAGATCATAGGTGTAGATGTTGTGCCCTTGCTTGCAAGTTACATGAAGAAAAAAACAAAGAAAATCAAAATCCAAACTTGACTATAGCAATGTATGATGAGCCTCCTTTGTTGAAACAAAAAAGATCTTATAATGCAATCACAACAGAGTTGAACCCTTCCTTAGACATTATCATTCAACCTCCTGTCATGATTAATTTAGATGATGATAAAGAGATTACAAAAATTGACGAAGAGGTCCATAATGAATTGAATACATTGATTTCCTCTTCTATGAGCTCAAATGATAATTCTCCTAAGAAGAGTGTTGAACCTGGTGATGGCCCTAGTTTGGCACTTGATATTGTCCCTTTGGCTAGTTATATGCTTTTGGTATACACTGAACATGATTGGAATGCGAACGACCTGCTTTAGGTTGACTCGCATGTGCCTTACTAGTTTCTTTGCATTATTTATTTTTATTTTGTGTGATTGCATGTGCATATTGTGATCCCCTGTGATTTTATGTTTGATGTTCTCTCTCTTTGTGGCATTCCCCTATTTGCACCTTCATTCTTCTCTAGATGTCATATATCTTTTCACTTTTCCTTTACTTTATCTTTTCTTTTGTCTTGTGTTTTCCTTTTGGGGATGATACAAGGTGTCCAGACATTCATGTCTCTTCCATGTTGACCCAAAAGGATTTTCTTTTTTTTTTCTCTCTTTGTGTCATTCTGCTAGTTCTATGTGTATTTGAGGAATGATGATAGTTCTAAGCTCTATAAAAAAATTATCGCAAGAACATATTGACCCTAAATCCATAGATCCCTTATGTGTTTGGATTTAAGTTTTTTGGGGCAACCCTTTTCTATTTTCTTGTGCATGGCGTAGCTTCATTTCGAAACATATGACTTGGAATAGGGCTTTCCAAATAAGCTCTCATGTCCTCTTTATCGTTTGCATTTATCATTTGCTACTTTAAAGTAATTGCTCATAGTATGGTGTTTAAAGCAATTTCTTTAAAGTGGGGGCATACATTGGCATTATTCTTTTGCATTTTTTTTCTCTTTTCATGGTTCATGGTGCAATATTTTTACTTTATATGATACATCTTTCGCTTTGTGTATGACATTGGGTGTGATGTCCTTCAAGAGCGTGATCTATCTTAGCATATTACATTCCTCTTAGTGGCTTGATGTGACACACTACATCCCCTAAGTTGTGAATCTTTTATCCTTTGATTGGTCCTCTCTTGGAGACTTTAGGCACAATGTTCCCTAAGTTAAGACCTCACATGAACTAAGCAAGACTCCTTTGAACGTTCTTTTGCATTTTTCATTTTTAATTATATGGCCACCTTGCATAACATAGCTTGCATGCTTGTGGAACCATCTTTTTATTTCATGATCTCCAAGCATACGAAGTTTTGCTTGTCTCATGAAGCTCGAAAACCATTTGTTGTGTGGCACCTTATTAAGGTTACCAAGAGGTATAACTTTTGTATGGTTTTGACGCGAAGCCGAACGAGGGCATGACTTTCAGTTAGACACTCACATGTGTGAGTGAGCACATACTGGTCATGTGTGTATGTGTCTCACCTTCTTGGACTTCTCACCCAACGGACAATCTAGAGTTTTGTTGCCTCATAGTGAGTATGCATTTTTTTGGACAAATAGCCTAGATCTAATCCACATCATGTTCGACAAACGGTTGAAGCTTGATCTACCCCTTCTTTTAATTTTTCTCCTCTCCATGTGTTTGGCATTGTATGCTTGTTCCTTGTTGTTTCTCTTTATATCATTGTCATGTGTGTTCTTTTGTGCCCATGTTGGTTTTCCATAGGACCTTGGTCTTGGGGGCTTGCACAACCCTCTTGATCATATCCGTCCTATCTTACAAACATTGGTGCATTTGAACCCCTCTTGGTCATGGTCGTCCTATCTTACTAGTGTTGGTGCATTTGGTCTACTTTAGTGTGAGTTGGAAGCAAGTTCCTTCTCTCAGTAAAGTGGGGGCTAGATGTAATGACAAAAAAAGGTCCCCCCTAATATGGCCTTGATTTAGTGTTGTAATATGTCTAACATATTCACATTAGGTCTTGGGCCCTTGTGAACTAAATGATCTCATTGATGCCTTATTTGGAGTGTTACAAAGTGTTGCAACACACTTTCACACTTTTCTAGGGTTTTATCTAATAATCGAGCTTTCTTATGCTTTAATTGGCCTTATTTTACATCCACAAGCCTCATTTAATGTATCCTTTTGAGGATAATCTCAACACAAATCAACATCCAATCATAATTCAAGTGTTTTTAGCCTGTGTGGCCCAAATTTAGTGAACTGGGACTCATTTGTCACCTTGGGAGAATGAGTCCCACCTAGATTTTTGGGTCTCAAACCTAGTTTCACACCTTTCTAAGCATTTTTAAAAATGGTCATGTAGACATCTAAATTTGGACACTTAATTTATCCAAATTCATCCCCTTTCATCTTATTTTCGTTAATTAAATAATACTGCTATTATTTAATTAATAACTTTAATTCTGCCAAATCCCTAAGGTATTTAATCAATAATACCTTATCTCTTTAATCCTCCTTCCATCAAATGAATTAATAAAATAGGTATTTAATCAATAATACCTTATCTCTTTAATCCTCCTTCCATCAAATGAATTAATAAAATAGGACATTTATTTAATTCTTCACATGTCACATCCTCCATCTTTTATTATCTAATTTTAATCCTTCTTCTAATCTCATCATTAGGATGTGCACATGTCTAATCCTTGATTAGGAGGTGTCACATCCTCCAACTTTTGTAAGTTGGCCTCTAATCTTTCTTAGCCACCTAACCTTCCTCTAACCCCTCATCAACTTGTCTAATCACCCCCTTTAGTCAACTTTTCTCATCCCCCAAGGAATTTTTAATTCCTTTTGTCTTCCCAAAGTCCTTTGAGGAATTTTTAATTCCACTCTCATCTTTCAAGGAATATTAAATTCCTTTTCTCTTCCCCATGTCCTTTATGACATGTGCCCTTGGTCAACCTTATTAAAGGCCTTCCCCTTTTGGACAAGGCACTCCACTTCCCCATGTGAATTTTTAATTCACTTTTTAATCCCCAATGCACTCAAAAGGAATTTTTAATTCCTTCACTTCTTCCCACATGTCCTCTCTTTATTCTTTATTCTTTTCCTCTCCCCATGAGGATATTTGAGAATTTTTAATTCCTCACATGTCCTCTCACCCACATGGGACAAGGACATCCTTTATGAGGATATCTTGACCAAATCCCTATGGTCCTTTGAAGTACATCCATGTCATGTACTATCCTTCCACCTCATGTCCACTTCACCTTTTAGGGCTATATCACATGCCACATGTCAAGATGTGAGGGCTTGTGAGCTCTCAACTCACCTTGGCCCTACATCTTGATCATTGATGGCTCAATCTTGGCCATCCATTTCCCTAAAGATTTCCAAAATCTCTATAAATACCCTCTCTTTTCTCTCATTTGGGGAGAAATCATTTTGCTAGCCAAACACTTGCAATTTTGTTTCTCAATCTACACTTAGCCATTTGCATTCATTTTGTCCAACTATCTTGCATCTCACACTTCACATCTTGCATCTACTTGCCATCAAGGAGCATACATATCATCTACAATCGAAAGGCCAACCAAAGAACAACTCTACAAGGTAAAAGGTTCCATTTTTATGTTGTTGAGTTCATCATTTGCCCAATCTTGAAGTGTAGGGTGTTTTTAGTTGTTATTTGCACTCTTGAAGAACAACTCATCTACAATCGAAGGGCCAACCAAAGAACAACTCTACAAAGTGTAAGGTTCCATTTTTATGTTGTTGAGTTCATCATTTGCCCAATCTTGAAGTGTAGGGTGTTTTTAGTCGTAACATCATCTCAAAGAGGGGTAAAATGTAGACACCTAAATTTGGACACTTGATTTATCCAAATTTATCCCTTTTCATCTAAACATCACCTTATCCACATTAATTAAGTAATATCACTATTATTTAATTAATCCCTCTAAATTTCTTCTAATCAATAAGGTATCTAGTTAAATAATCAAATACCTTCCCCCTTTCATCAGATGAATTAAATAAATATGACATTTATTTAATTCCTCACATGTCACATCCTCCATCTTTTATTATCTAATCTCAATCCTTCTTCTAATCTCATCATTAGAATGTGCACATGCCTAATCCTTGATTAGGAGGTGTCACATCCTCCAACTTTTGCATGTTGGCCTCTAATCTTTCTTAGCCACCTAACCTTCCTCTAACCCCTCATCAACTTGTTTAATCACCCCCTTTAGTCAACTCTTCCCATCCCCCAAGGAATTTTAATTCCTTTTGTCTTCCCAAAGTCCTTTGAGAAATTTTTAATTCCACTCTCATCTTTCAAGAAATATTAAATTCATTTTCTCTTCCCCATGTCCTTTATGACATGTGTCCTTGGTCAACCTTATTAAAGGCTTTCTCCTTTTGGGCAAGGCACTCCACTTCCCCATGTGAATTTTTAATTCATTTTTAATTCCCCAATGCACTGAAAGGAATTCTTTATTCTTTCCCCTCTCCCCATAAGGATATTTGAAGAATTTTTAATTCCTCACATGTCCTCTCACCCACATGGGACAAGGACATCCTTTATGAGGATATCTTGACCAAATCCCTATGGTCCTTTGAAGTACATCCATGTCATGTACTTCTCTTACACCTCATCTCCACCTCATCTTTCGTAAGCCTCTCCCTTTGCCACATGTCAAGATGTGAGGGCTTGTGAGCTCTCAACTAACCATAGCCCTACATCTTGGCCATGTTGGGATCAATCTCAACCGTCTATTTCTTCTTGGAATTCTCAAAATCTCTATAAATACCCCCTCTTTTTTCTCATTTGGGGAGAGGTCATTTTGCTAGCCAAAACTCTTGCAATTTTGTTTCTCAATCTACACTTAGCCATTTGCATTCATTTTGTCCAACTATCTTGCATCTCACACTTCACATCTTGCATCTACTTGCCATCAAGGAGCATACATCTCATCTACAATCGAAGGGCCAACCAAAGAACAACTCTACAAGGTAAAAAGTTCCATTTTTATGTTAAGTTCATCATTTGCCCAATCTTGAAGTGTAGGGTGTTGTTTAGTTTTTATTTGCACTCTCTTTAGTTTGTTGCTCATCTTTTAACGACTATATTCCACCTATCACATTTCTGGCATGCCCAGTGGGACCCACAAACGGGTCCTTTTCTTTCACGTTTGTTGTTTTTGTCATTTTCACAGGTTCAGGTTGCAGAGTGGTGGATTTGACCTCTCCGGTGGCGGACCTGACCTTCCGGTGGTGGACTTGACCTCTCCGGTGGTGGACCTGACCTCTGGTGGCGGACCTGACCTCATGCTGTGGCGGACATGACCTTCTGCTCTTTCTTCCTAGGGCTGCTATTTCCACATCGTTTAGCGGACATGACCTTCTGCTCTTTCTTCCTGGGGCTGCTATTTCCACATCGTTTATCCGATCGACCCTGTTAAAAGACAATTCTTCTCATTTTTTCATGCTCTTTCTGATGATATATAACACTTCATACTTTTGAGAAGTTGGACAGGGCACATTTTTCTTCTTCGGTGGTGGACCTGACCTCCCGAAGGTGAAATTTCAAGTTTTTACCAATTGTTCTTTGGTAAATTAGGCACATAGTTTAATTACAGGGGTCAACAAACCTTGTTTGGTGTGCTTGTGGAAGGCTATTTGATGTATCCAATCCCCTTGCGCCATTTGGCGATCCTAGGTGACGAGAAATCGTAGCTTTCCAAGTCCTTTGAGTCACCCTATTTCCATTTTCTTAGTGGGACCTGCTTGGGGATTTCATCACCCCAAGGGACGATTCCAACCACGCGTACTGGCGGGGTATATAAAGGGGGGGAGCGAACGTTGTACCTCAATCCAACCACGTTGTAATTAGCGAAGCGTCGGGATGATGTGAAGAGTTGGTCTGAGCCTTTAGTATTTCGCTAAGGTTCCCGACTCACGCTTGTAACGGGCTGGTGTTCACAGTTTGGGCCTCACATACTGGGTGTATATCGAGGACTCCTTAGCAACCATGTTCATCATAGAGTAGAAGACTTTGTTGGCCATACCCGTTTCTACTAATCTTAGGGTTGTGCTGTCTGAATTGTCTTTCTTGTGCAAAACTAGTCATTTTCAGTTTAGCCAAATCTTTTTATCGATGTTTGCTATATTTTGGGTCCTTTGCCTTACTCATCCATCAAGAAATCAAGCTTAAACTTATCCCTTGGCAGACCTGACCTCATGCTGTGGTGGACCCGACCACATGTTGTGGCGGACCTGACCTCATGCTGTGGTGGATTTGCCCTGACAGACAGCCATATATGCCCCACCATTTACACACTGTAAGTCCGTTTTCCTCCGTTCAAGCACCAATCTTCTCAATTTTTCGTGCTCTTTCCAATGACATATAACACTTCATACTTTTGAGCAACTTTTTCTCCGGTGGCAGACCTGACCCCGGTGGCAGACCTGACCTTCTGCTCTTTCTTCCCGGGGCCACCATTTCCACACTGTTTATCTGATTGACTCCATTCAAAAATAGTTCTTCTCATTTTTTTGTGCTCTTTCCAACGACATATAACACTTATACTTTTGAGAAAATTTTCTCCGGTGGCAGACTTGACCTCTCTGGTGGTGGACCTGACCTTCCAGCGGCATACTTGACCTCTCCGGTGGCAGACCTGACCTTATGCTATGGCGGACCTGACCTTCTGCTCTTTCTTCCCGAGGCCGCCATTTCCACATTGTTTATCCAATTGACTCTGTTCAAAGGTAGTTCTTCTCATTTTTTCGTGCTCTTTCCGACGATATATACCACTTCATACTTTTGAGAACTTGGCCAGGGCACCTTTTCCTTCACCATATGCCTCCTCGAGGGGGGTATACCCTACCATTCTCTCCATTTACTCGTTCCGAGTAAACATTCATCCATTCAACACATCCTTTCATCATTCTGAACTCTCGTTCTGTCATTTCGCTCATCCGTTTACTCATTCCGAGTAAACATTCATCCATTCAACACATCCTTTCATCATTTTGAACTCTCATCCTATCATTCTGATCATTCGTTTGCTCGTTTCGAGCAAACGTTCATCCATTTCTATCATCCATTTCTCCAATCAAATCATCGTTTTCCCCATCCAAATCCCCTAAACTTCATCCCGGTTTATTATCCAAATTGACCTAAGTATTTGATCTGATCATCATCATCAACATCCTCTTAGGATTTTCATCCATCCTAGTCAATCATCATCGTCGGCCCAATCAATCCATTTTCAATCTCAAAGTGGATTTGGTGCCGCAATCATCCATTCATCCTTTGATCTGATCAATCAGCAGCCTACGTCACCTAGGGTAATCTTTGAACAAGGTTCACAGTCCCTTTCATCATCCTATCCAATCCATCATTCGATCTTTCAATCAATCAATCCAATCCAATCGCATCCCTATCCAATCACCTTCGACCCAATCAATCTACTTCCATCTCGAAGCAGATTCGGTGTCATAATCATCCTTTGATAATCCAATCCAATTGTCAGAATCAATCCCATCCAATCATCCAATCATCCTAATTTGAGCTTTAATCCAATCCCGATCCGAGCTTGTCCTAAATCCTGATTTGGGATTTTTTCCATTTCCATCCAAAATCTTTATCCATCATCTTTATCCTTTCATCATCATGAATTCTTATCCTCCATTCAATAGTGGTCAAGGGAAACCCTATTTACGTCAACAATGATAATGAAAGTCTTGTTGATCAAGAGGTATACGACATAGATCCCCTTGACACTATCATTGCTAGTAAGCTTTCTCCACCCACATTCCAAAATCCAATCATCCCATCGAGTTGTCCCATCATGTCTTCATCTATGCCTAATCACACTCCTTATGCTACCTTTGACAAGGGATGTCCATCATATCCATCATATCCTTCACCTACATCATCCCCTTATCCTAGTTTGCCATCACCATACCCCTATCTTGATCCCCCATCCACATCTTCTTATCTCAATCCTTCATCCACATGCACCCACTACCCTAATCTCCCATACCAATCCACTCAGCCTAATCCTACATTCACACCTTCCTATCCTAGTCAAACACACCCACCAACTTACCCTAATCCAACATCCGCATCTCCCTATATTAATCCAACACCTGCATCTTCCCATCCTAATCCACCATCCCAATACCTTTATTAGAACATGCCGCCCATATCTTCTACCAACGATCCACCGTCCATGTCATCCTATCCTAATTCCCCATGCCCATATCCTTACCTTAATCCTCCATCTAGTCTTAATCTTCCATCTAATCCTAGTCCACTAATCCATAAACCTTCATCCACTCCCACCTCGCCATCTCAAAATTCTAGCGTATTCAAGTTTCTCCAAGGACTTATAACAAAGGAAACATCCCCACTCCACACATTGCAGTCGTGGAACCATGCCATCCCAACCCATCATCCATGGTCGTAGTGACGAGACCCTTCTCCATCCAACACCTATCATTGATGATACCATCACATCCTCTGAATCCACTGGTCCCCATCTCCTACCATCACATCCTCTGAATCCACGAGTCCCCATCTCCTACCATCACATCTACCAAATCCATTGAACACCCACCTACTCCAGAGCCGTCAACCTATCGACGACGCACAAATCCGATCCACTTCTCCCACTCCTAGTGTCACTAAAATCCATTCCGATGACTACATTGAATCCTCCATCCTTCCATCTCCCCAACTGGAAGAGTCTCTCCAACACTCTGTCATCCTGCCATCCACACAAGATGAGTCATGTCAAGAGTCTAATCCAAAGCATGCTATCATATCCCCTCCTCCAGATCAAGATCCTACCATCCCATCTAGTCTACCTGCAAGATCACAGTCCCCCATCCATTCCATCCCATGATCCTCTTGACATTCAAGATTCTACCGCTCCATCTCTGTCTCCATTGCATGAGCCTGCTACCACAAAATCAGATCCTATCATATCCCCTACTCCATCTCCTAATACCACCCATCCAAATGCTGCTATCCCATCATCTCCTTCTCAGATCCCCCATCATCGCCTAAAAATGCTATCCCCACACCGCTTGCATATCCCCTTGGTACTCACATTCTTCCATGGTGGCCTCCTTGCAGAAGAAAAACACAATGTATATACCACCCATCATCCCCCACCTAATAATGGACTCGCATCATGTTTTCAGAATAACAAAAATCCTATCATGGATCGAATGCTCAAGAACATGAACTATCAAGGAAAAGGTCTAGGCCTTCACGAGCAAGGTATTTTAGAGCCCATCCAAGTCAAAGAACAAATCTGCATGCAAGGTCTTGGATCTATTCCCCAAGACTCACAATCTAAACACGTTGGTACAACCTCTAGATGTCCTCAACGAGCCTTTTCCAAAAGAAATGTCGGCTCTTCCCATCGCTCCACCAAATCATATGCTGCAATCCCTCCTCCTCTATCGTATCACCTCAAAACAACCATCCATATTCCTCCTTCATCTGCTCCATCCATCTTGGGTCCTTACATCCCTCCATCCACCATATCCCATCCTTCATCTACTCCATCCATCTTGGGTTCTTATGTCCCTCCACCCACTCCATTTACTTTGGGTCCGTATATCCCAAAATCCCCTCCTCCATCTCATCCTTTTATCCATCCAACGCCTATCCATGTCATCCATCATAAACATCCTAATCAAGATCAACAAAGGCACATACCTACACATTCTCCATCTACACGTAATCCTCATAATCCTACCTCCACCACTCCACATCATCCATCTTCTCACAACCATCCCATTGCTAGTACGAGCACTTTGGATGCCAGAGGAAAAATGCATCAATCTAAACACCCACATGAATCTAAAGCTTCCCATGTCCCCTCTAAAAGACATGGTAAAGAAAAGAAAAACAAAATCCAAAATCAAAATCAAATCTATAGCTCGCAAAGAGCCACCAAAGAAAAGATCAAAACCATGTGGATCCCAAAGAAAAAAGACGCAATGCCATTAAATGAAAAATCTGTAAGAACATCCAAAGTTGCTCATCCAAAAGCTAATCCTTTTCATCCACCCTCTCCTACATCTATTTTGGGTCCCTATGTCCCAAAATACACTATTTTGTCTCCTCCATTATCCCCGCATTCTCCATCCATTAATCCTTTTATCTTTTCACATCCACCACCACATGTGCCAATGTTGGTCCTAAACACATCTCCCCATCACATATCCACCTTATCGTTCCATCCATACACTTTCCAACATCCCACCCATTATCCCACGTATCTCCCCCATCAAATCCCTCTAATTCATCCTCTTGCATAATCCATTTATCCTCATAAGATTGTACCAACAACCAATAGTCAGTTCGAACATGGGCTCTTAATACCTGATATAGAACTTGATGCTTGAGTCCTTCACCCATATCCTTATCGCATGTCTTCTAAAACCACTTATTCGCCTCCCTATCCTTATCCATCTCCTTCCTCATGTTATCCAAAAATCCAGAAAAGTCAAAAACTCCAAAAAAATATCAAAAAATAAAATAGTAAAGAGAAATAATCCATCCAATGGTGAAAACTTGGAAAAAAAGCGCCTTGGATAAGTACCATGATGAAAACCTGGCAAACATGCATCATGCGTAAATCCCTATCTGCACTTGGGGGTAACTTCTTGATATGCATTCCCTCCATCCGCTATGCTTCCTGCTACGCTTTCGGCTATGCACCCATCTTCTTGCTATACATCATTTTCGTCCATCCCCTCCACCCTATTGAGCTTACACATCCTGTTTGGCATATCTCATTTATCCCAATCCTTCCATCCTCCTTGTGATCTTGATAACAATGGGGCAAACATATAAGCATGTTTTGGACACCTCTTAGCATACATTCCCCTCATCCGCACATTATCCCAACTATCATTCGCCCTCAATCTCCCTTCCTTATCCATGCATCCTATCTTCATCCATCTCACTCCTTTATTTTCCTATCCTTCTATATTGCATCCTTCATGCCTCCTCGCACATGACATATCTAGAGTGGGGGGCATCTATCTTCCTTTGTAATGTAGTCCTTGGAGACATCATCCATTCCATCATAGCATCCCTTCCATCTCCCCATCCTTATCTTCTAATCTCTCCCCACAATCCTTTTAACCTCCCTATCCTTATCCCCCTACCCATCCATCATAACATCCCTTCCCTCTCCCCATCATTATCTTCCTGTCCATTTATCTCTATCCACATTACATCTCTTAATCCCTTGTCATTGGCTACTCCCCATATAAGCCAACATCATCTATCTTATCACTTCATCATTCATCTATATGGCATGTCATCCGCCCACTTCATCTTTGATGATTTGGATAACTATCCCATCCCTGAGCTTTGTATAGTCACTATCCTCCAATCCAATCCAATAGGTCTATCTTGTCCCATCGCATCAGTCCAATCATTTTATCACATTTCTAGGGTTATCTCATCATCTTTTATCCATCACTTGTCTTTGACCTTTCGTCAAACTACGTTTTCCCTGTGCTTTCACGTAGGCAAGGTAGATCATTTGATCCGCCCCCAGGGTTCCATCATCGGTCTTTCTGCTTTTTCCATTTGATCCTTTATCATCTATCATCAGTCTTCATCTCTTGTTCCTATTTTTCTGTTCTATCTTGGTCATCCATCAAAATCTCCATCATGGTCTGTCGTCAACCTTTTATCGAACTATGAGGGCTCTGCGCTTCCACGTAGGCAAGGCTAATATTTGATCGGCCCCTAAGCCCCTAGGTTGCTAGGATGTGTTAGTCTCCTGTCTTGTGTCATGTCTCTTGTGTCATGTCTCTCGTGTCACGTCGTCAAGCTACACCCTTATCTAGCTGGATCTTAACAAATGAGATTCACTTGTATCATCAAATCTAATCAGTTTTGAATATCCTGCGTCATATCGATCTTTTAGTTTAGTATCCATCATCGGTCTCAATAGGATGCATCCTTCCTAACAGACCTCATCAATCCCATCCATCCCCTTGATTGATCCTATGGCAAAAGACGTTTGAAATTGATTGCGATCTTTTGATGCTTTTGGCTTTTGTTTATCATTTGAGCTCCCTATCATCACTTGTCATCATCGCCTTGATCCATCATATCATGGTGTGCTTTGACTCGTCAACATAGGGGTGTATCTTGATCTTTCTTTGTCTCTCTGTCCCACGTAGTACCCACCAAGATCCCTGAGGTCTTGTGTTACTTAGGGCATCCTTGTGTGCTTGTGGTTATCCCAATACCTAGCCCGACCAAGGTCACCATGACTTTGGGGTGTTGGGATAGCCTTCTTGTTTTTTATGTTTGTTTTATGCATTAGACACTAATCCGCCTTGGTTCTTCATACCTTGGCATCTTGTGTCTTATGCTATAGCAAAAATCAGTGCTCCAACGATGGCAAATTGCATTTGGATTCCATTTCCTCTTCATCCTCTCGTCTATCAAAATCCCTCCCATCCATTCATCCTTCATCACACTTCTCTCCCAATCTCCTGCCGCCTTTTCATCCTTTCTTACCCATCACTTTGCATCTTCTTCATCTCCCCTTGCATCATCTCCTCCGTTTTGCGAGCACATCCGTGTTCTCTTGAACCCACATGTCCTCTCGAGGGGGCATCCTTCATCCCTAACTTTCATGTTCACCCCCATCATCTTCCTTCCTAGTCACCCCTTTGAATGACTGGGGCATCTTTTCCAATCTAACCATCCTCTTCTAGGTTCTATGTTTTAATATTCTTTGAAATGATGCTACTTCGTAACATCATTTCAAAGAGGGGAAAAATGTAGACACCTAAATTTGGACACTTGATTTATCCAAATTTATCCATTTTCATTTAAACATCACCTTATCCGCATTAATTAAGTAATATCACTATTATTTAATTAATCCCTCTAAATTTCTTCTAATCCCTAAGGTATCTAGTTAAATAATTAAATACCTCCCCCCTTTCATCAAATGAATTAAATAAATATGACATTTATTTAATTCCTCACATGTCACATCCTCCATCTTTTATTATCTAATCTTAATCCTTCTTCTAATCTCATCATTAGGATGTGCACATGCCTAATCCTTGATTAGGAGGTGTCACATCCTCCAACTTTTGCAAGTTGGCCTCTAATCTTTCTTAGCCACCTAACCTTCCTCTAACCCCTCATCAACTTGTCTAATCACCCCCTTTAGTCAACTCTTCCCATCCCCCAAGGAATTTTTAATTCCTTTTGTCTTCCCAAAGTCCTTTGAGGAATTTTTAATTCCACTCTCATCTTTCAAGGAATATTAAATTCCTTTTCTCTTCCCCATGTCCTTTATGACATGTGTCCTTGGTCAACCTTATTAAAGGCTTTCTCCTTTTGGGACAAGGCACTCCACTTCCCCATGTGAATTTTTAATTCACTTTTAATTCCCCAATGCACTCAAAGGAATTCTTTATTCTTTCCCCTCTCCCCATAAGGATATTTGAGGAATTTTTAATTCCTCACATGTCCTCTCACCCACATGGGACAAGGACATCCTTTATGAGGATATCTTGACCAAATCCCTATGGTCCTTTGAAGTACATCCATGTCATGTACTTCTCTTACACCTCATCTCCACCTCATCTTTCGTAAGCCTCTCCCCTTGCCACATGTCAAGATGTGAGGGCTTGTGAGTTCTCAACTCACCATAGCCCTACATCTTGGCCATGTTGGGATCAATATCAATCATCTATTTCTTCTTGGAATTCTCAAAATCTCTATAAATACCCCCTCTTTTCTCTCATTTTGGGAGAGGTCATTTTGCTAGCCAAAACTCTTGCAATTTTGTTTCTCAATCTACACTTAGCCATTTGCATTCATTTTGTCCAACTATCTTGCATCTCACACTTCACATCTTGCATCTACTTGCCATCAAGGAGCATACATCTCATCTACAATCAAAGGGCCAACCAAAGAACAACTCTACAAGGTAAAAAGTTCCATTTTTATGTTGTTAAGTTCATCATTTGCCCAATCTTGAAGTGTAGGGTGTTGTTTAGTTTTTATTTGCACTCTCTTTAGTTTGTTGCTCATCTTTTAACAACTATATTCCCCCTATCACAGGTCCCATAAATTATGCCTAATGGGACTCATTCGCCACCTTGGGCGAATGAGTCCTGTGTGGCTCAAAATCAAAATTAATTCAAATTTTTGGCAGGATTTAATCCTCCTAGATCTAATGTCAGCTTGTAGTGTTGTAATTTCGGGAATTCTTGCATAATGGAATATCTTTTGACCACTTGTAGTAGCAAAAAAGGTATCCCTTTTCCTTACTTAATTTGGGAATAATTAATAACAAAAAAACTTAATGTCTCCTTGAATTAGTGTTGTAATGCATTTTACACATTCACATTAAGTCTAGGAGTCCCCTTTTTAATAAAATGAACTTAATTGTGTCTTATTTAGGGTGTTGTAAAGTGTTTTTTAACACTTTAACACTAATCTAGGGCTTTAATTAATTAATTGAGGTTAATTGAGCTTAATTGGCCCCTTAAATTCAAATCCAAGCCTTATTTATTACATTTTTTGAGGGATAAATCCTGACACTCATTAATAATATTTCACAACATTTAATTTGGAAAGGTTTTTGTCCTAGGATAGTGACCTAGGACCCATTTTCCACTTAGAGAATGGGTCCTCACTAGGTCCTAGGGCCCCCTTTTTACATGTTATTTCACATTCCCCGAAACATGTCCTAGTTGAGTGTGCTACGACCCATTCGCCCTATGGCGAATGGGTCCTCGTTAACTTAGGACACCACCCTTGGGATGTGTTTTGGGAAATATTTTAATGATTTCAAACTCAAAATCTAATGTCGGCTTGTGTTATTTGAATTTTGGGATTTAATCTTAAGTTAAGTATAAATATAAGGTTATTTCACATAGTTTGATCTAAGAATTTTTATGCAAGCATCCTAAGAGTTCACAATAGCATTACAAAGCATTCAAGGGTAGATTATTAAAGTTTTATTGCAGCAATCAAAGGTCATATCATCATGTCAACATTGAAGAACACCTGGGATCTGGGAGTGTAGACATTGAAGAATAGGATCCTGAAACTAATTTTCTAGAACCCTAACAAGGACCCATTCACCACTAGGTAAATGACTCCTTAGTGAGGCCTGCAACAACACTTTTTCAAAAAGCTACACATCATTTCAGCATCTAAAAACCTTACTTTTTTATTGTTACAACACTTAGGTTTATTTTATGATTGTTATTTGTGCATTATACCCCTCATAATTGAATGAATTAGGTTTATTTTATGATTGTTATTTGTGCATTATACCCCTCATAATTGAATGAAATATTAGTAGAGAAATTGTGGTAACATCATCTTGTTGATTCATTTTGGTGAACCCATTTTTTGGTGTTTCATTATGGTGAACCCAACCTTTTAAGCATTGTAGTTTTCTGATTTTGGGGTCCTTAAAACCCTAGATCTTAGTTTTGCAATAGTTTGCATTAGATTTGCATTACTTGCATTGCATTTAGGGTTCTTTCATCTTGCATTAATGAACATTACATTTAGGGTAAACTTGCATGTTTGCATTACTTATATTCATCTAAAAAAAATAGAAAATTTGCATTAGATCTGAGTTTTTTTTACATAGTGTTAACATTAATATCATATTTCAATCATTTAGATTCACATTGCACATTAAATTTAGTCACATTTTTCATCATTCAACCTTAGTCAACATTGCATTTAGAAGCCCAAAATATGGAAAATCTATTACAAAACTGAAATAGAAAACACATCTAATCACTCAAAAATTGCACTTTTCAATCTTAAAAAACCTTGTACTAAGACCTATTCTCCATAAGGCGAATGAATCCTTGTTAGGGTTACATAAGCAACAAGTTTTCCCAGTTCCTAAGCTTCAATATCAAATTTTGAGTTTCCTAGAAAAGCATACCAAGACCCATTCACCACTGGGCGAATGAGTCCTTGGAGGCCTACAAAGGGCAACTTTTCTGAGCTTTCTAGTGATTTTTTGTACCTTCTAGGCTTGCTGGTAACCTATAGTATCAGTTCAGAAAGTTTCAGGAACTTCTACTTTTACATCTAGGTCAAAATCATCCATTTAGTGTAGTCATTTTTGAATCATTCCAAAATCATTTCAGTAGCAAAAAATATTAGATTTGAAAATGCTTACATTTCTAAAACTTTGCATAATATGGATAAAATTACTTTTCACTTTTGCATACACAATGTTTACATTCATGAAGCTTTTCACAAGTTCGATAAAAGTGCTTTTCATTTTTGGATACACATTGTTTGCATTTTTGAAGTTTTGAATACATTAAATAAAAGTACTTTTCATCTTTGGATATACATTGTTTACATTCTTGCAGTATTGCATAAGATGGTTAGGAGCACTTTTCATTTTTGGTCAAACAATGTTAGTATCATACCTTTCTAAGCATGCCAAGAACAAGTTCACCACCCCCCCCTTATTTAATGCAAGAGAATACAATGGTGGATAATCATGATAATCAAACTTGGTCTTCTCCCAATATCTCTCCTATTTGTGACGAAGATATTTTGGTGTTAGAAGATAAAACCAATGAGAGTTATGAGAGTCCTATTTGTCTCTCTTCCCCTAGGGAAAACATTATTGAACATGAGAATGCCAACATTGGTAAGTAAGACAGTCCAACCATTGATGCCCCCCTACTTGTCATGAAGTTATTTTAGAAGAACCAAATATTGAATGCCATGAACATCTAGTTTGTAGATCTCCTAAAAACTCTCCTACTAGGGAAGATATCATATTGGAAGAAAATGAGAACATTGACGCATGTCTTTCAAACAATAGTGATGAGGCTTCCTTAGATGAAGATGATGAAGTGACAATAGACTCCCCTTCATTGAGAGATCATGAAAATAAGGACAAGCCTTTTGAGGTTATGCACATTAGATATCCCTTGAAGTGGTTTCCTAAGCCACTTCTTACCATCTATCCACCCTCACAACAACCACATGTTAAAAAAAACCCTGTGCTTATCTTAGAACCACCTAAAAGGAAACTTGATAATGATAATGTTTCACAGCAACCGAGTTCCAATGCCTTTTATCATACATATAATACGAGGAATAATCTGCAACCAAGACAACCAACTCCAACATCCCTCCTGTTGCCTAACCCCATCTTGCCCAATGCTCCTCTTTTACCTTTACAAAGTGAAAAGGAGTATGATCGTGTTCAACAACTTAAGAATACTCCTGCTAAGATATCCTTATGGGACCTTATTCAAGCCTCACCTAGTTATTATAACATGCTTCAAAATGCTTAGCAAAAAATTCTTACCCCTCCTAATGTGCAACCAAATGACGTGGCAACCCAAATTCAAGCTATAACTCTAGTCAACTTAGACATTACTTTCCATCAAGATGAGTTACCTTCGTTAGAAGAGAAAAAAAAAAATGAAGCTTTCATGATAATAGCTCATGTTAATCAAATTGGGATATGATAGTGGAGGTATAGGGAAGACACAAGAACCCTCAGCCTCCTAGACAACAACAAAGTGATGTGCAAACTATGACGGGAGAAGCAGATCCTAGTAGTGGCCATGTGGTTGATGGTGGAGGAGAGGAAGAAGAAACTACTAGCAGGGCTGCAAATGGGAAATAGACGGTGTGCTACCTTTTTTGACTCCGAATGGGCATAATATATGTTTATATTTTATATAGCAATGTTATTTTTTGGAAAAATCTAGCTCCATCTCGTTTATACTGTAATTTTGTATAGTAATCTCAACATATGTATAAGGTTGAAATAGTGATGCATTTTGGTGCATAATTATAATCTACGAATATGGTACAATGTAACAGTTTAACGACATATTATTAATACAAAAAAAAAATACACCTATGATTCCATCCTAACATCCAAACAAAACTTAAGATTTAATCATCACAAACCTCATATCAATAATTAAATTTTAAATTTCAATTTCCAAATATTTTTTCTATAATATTTTAATTTAAAATCAACATCCCATTAAATTCCAAATAAATATAAATTCATATTAATTAAATTTTATTTTAATCTACCTTGATTTTATCGATTCTCAATTGTCAACCTCAACTCATTAATTAATTCAAAATTGAATCATAAAATTAAACCACTAAAATACCCTTTGATGTCTTAGAGTGAACAAATTTAATTGTATAAGAGCACGCTTTCCAAACGGAACAGATCGCATATTTTTCCACGAAGACAAAATGGGCATCTTGGAGGATTAATTATAACAAGCACAACACGCAGAGATCTATTTATAGATCAACATTTCTACGGATTGAGTACTCTACTTCTTTCATCTTTTCTGTCATAGAAATACCGAAAGAAAGAAGGAAAGCAGTGAAAAATGATGGCTTCATCCATGATAATTAAGCTCGCAGTCATTGCCTTTACATTTGTTATCAGCCTGCAATGCGTTCTGGGTATATTTTTGTGTACACTACTCAACTAACTTGTGTGCTAAATCTCTTTTAATTTAGGATAAAAATGTAATCTAATCTGGAAGTGCAGGTGCCCTGACTTGCGAGGAGTTGCCTATGGACGTTTGTGCATTTTCTGTTTCATCCTCAGGAGCACGTTGTGTTCTTGAGAAATCTATCTCGAGGGACGGCACAGCCCAATACCAATGTCTGGTATGTCAGAAAACCAGTTTTTAAACAAAAGGAGTTTAGTTTATTTTATTTTAAGGCTATGATAAGATTTCATAAACATAAGGTTTCACCGTGATTATTCTGGAATGAACTTTTATTTATTTTGTTTGCCTCAACTTTTGAGATTACATTCTATTATCTGAATGAAAGATGCAAGATGGGTGCATTGTAGATTTTTATAGATTACAAAGATGAAGTGCATGTAATTGAAAATCATTGTGCAGACATCAGAAATCATAGCAGAAGAGATAAACGAATGGATTGAAACGGAGGAATGTTTGAACAACTGTGGGCTTGACAGAATAGTAGTAGGATTGTCCAGTGACAGTCTAATGGAGTATAGATTTACCAGTAAACTGTGCTCTCCACAGTGTTACAACAATTGCCACAACATTGTCAATCTCTACTTCAATCTTGCTGCCGGAGAAGGTAAGCAAATTACGAACATTTCCTCTGGACTCTAATTGTTGGCTCTTGTAATGCTGCTCAAGTAGAATTGTGTATATATATTATTCCAGGTGTGTACTTGCCTCGCCTGTGCCAAGCTCACAGAAGTGGATCCCGCCACATGGTGCGAGAAGTTTTGGAAGGTGCAAAAACAAGCATTGCAGCTGAATCGTTCGAATTTGCTTCTCCTCCTTCCACTCTGGACATCACAACCGCCATTCCTGTAGCTTCTCCAGTTCCATAGAGTATAAACCAAAGTTATGCTTTCAAATACGATATATGATTGCTTTCTAGTTTCATGGCTCTGTAGAATTGAATCCTTTGTGTATGGACATTTCCACATCAATTATTACGATCCGTACCGATTTTAATTGTTTGGAAGGATTTATACCCTTGGAAGATTTTTTTTTCTGTTTTTTTCCTTTGGGGAGATTATATAGTGGTCAACCTGTGAACGATTTAGGTAGGTGTGTGATCCTATTCGCATATCCTTCTTAAATCAGTATTTGCATATTCTTTGTATTTAAGACGGAAATGGGATCCTGTTCTTTCCCTGCAAATAACTTTTATATTTGTCCTATACTTAATGGATCATCTGTCCATTTTACTATTCAATTTAGCATGTTTTTTTTATGGAGATCTACTAGGTGATCAATTAATAATCATTTTTTCCTCAATTCTCAAAGTATAAGTCATCTAAAAGGAAACATGATTTTTGTAATGGTGAAACTAGATCATGCTAATTTTAATTTTTATTTGAGTTTGTTTTTATGAAATGTTTTAATATGATTATATATTGATCAATACTATTTTCTTAAGTCAAACTTTTTATTCATTTATTTATTTATTCATGTTTATATATGATTTTATATATTTGATCTTATTTCATCTTTTTGTGCACTTGTCCTTATATATTTGTCATTACTATTAATTTATTATGCCTATCATTACACTTATATTCATATATTCATTCCCCCTTCTTAAGATTTATGTCTTCCTATCCAAGATCAATCCCATGGTGCTCAAGTTTGAATCCATGGCACATCGAGTTAACCCTTGGAATTCAAAACTTCAACTACATTCATTTGTGCACTTAAACACATGAAAGGCGGATCACCTTAAAATCATAAGCATTACAAGAAGAATCATGCTAGGAATATTTTCACTTGGAACACTAAAAGGAACCATAATTTGTACCATAATCATTTAGAACATCTACATGTGTGAACGTAACATTGTTATCAATATATTCTTCTTCAACACTCCTGAACATAGACAAATTAAACTTGCTCGAATTCTTGGCTGCCGGATCGAGCCTTTACCGTCAACCTATCTTGGTTTGCCTCTATGCTTTAAACCCCAGGACTCATTTTGGATCTCTTTGGTTGAAAAATTCAATAAGAAGTTGTCGGGATGGAAAGGAGCACTTCTCAGTCAAGCTGGAAAAATCTAGCTCCTGAAAGCCTCTTTGCAAAATTTACCTGTGTATGCTCTCAGTTTATTTAAAATTCCTGCTAAATATGCTGAGGCTATTGAAAAAATTCAAAAAAGGTTTCTCAGGTCTGGTGTGGAGGATAAGAAGAGACTCCCACTTGTTGGGTGGGACCTGGTTTGTAGACCTAAATCGAGAGGTGGTCTGGGCTGAAGGAAAATTAAAATGTTGAATTTGTCCCTTCTTGCTAAACAGCTCTGGAGATCTCTTACTTTGAGAGGGGAATGGCAAGAGACCTTAAAAGCCAAATACTTTAGCAACTGTGAGTCTCTTAATGATGTTATTACTTCTTCTCTTTTACCTTGTGGGTCTGTCTGCTGGAATGATATGAGTAGAGGTAGAAAGTTGTTGGAGATGGGGACTGGATGGATTGTTGGAAAAGGAAAGAATGTTAGATTTTGGGAAGACAGATGGCTTTTCAAGGATCCTCTAATCAGAAATGGGAATTTCAGTAAATGGATGAATGATTGTAAAAGGGAATTTGGGGTCCTGGTCAAAGATTACTAGAGGAACGGGGACTGGGTTGATTTGAGGACTATAAGTCTGGATCTTTGCCCAATTCAGTCTGCTTTCAGGGCCCTTAGATTGGCTCAACACCAAGTGGATGATCTTGCGGTTTGGATAGACAATCCGTCTGGCATTTTTTCAGTTTATTCTGCTACTTCTATGTTGGTTAGTCCACAGGAGTTCCCGCCCTTCTGGGCTAAAGCTTGGATTCCTAAAATCAATATTTTCTATTGGATCATGCTACAGAACAAGATTCTCACTTTGGACAATCTTGGCAAGAGAGGAATCCAATTACCTAACAGATGCTACATGTGCAGGAATGATGCTGAGACTGTTAATCATCTTTTTCTTCATTGCCCTTATGTGTCGCATATCTGGGGCAAAATTCTTGTGCATCTTGATGTGGTTTGGGTTTCCCCTACTTCGGTTGAAGATTTTTTTTTGCAATGGAAAGCTCCATCAAAAAATCCTTTTGTGCGTAGGCTCTGGTCTTTTGTTCTACCTTTTATTTCATGGAGTATCTGGAAGGAAAGGAACAACAGATTGTTTAGGGAAAAAGAGATGTCGGAGGGGGACTTGTATGAAAAAATTGTTAGGGCTATAAATGAAAATTTATCATTATTCCCTAGAAAAATGGTTGATAAAGCTACTTGGTCTCCCTTTGATATTGCTACAGCCGAAAAGTGGAATTCGAAATTAGTTGTTTTAAAAGTCCCCACGCCGGCCTATTGCGGAAGGGAGAATGCCAGCTGGACTTTGCCGCCTTTTGGATGGGTGAAAGCCAATTTTGATGGTGCTGCTAAAGGAAACCCTGGGAAAGCTGGCAGTGGGTGTGTTTTAAGGGACAATGTGGGGGCTTTTATTGCGGCTTTTGCTGTGGACATTGGCACCCAAACTAATCATGTTGTGGAAGCTGTTGGGGCTTATAATGCGGTTAAACTGGCTTTCAATATGAATATGAAATGTCTTTGGTTGGAGGGGGATTCTAAGAACATAATAGACTACATTCTTGGGTTAACCCCCCCTTCGTGGACTATCAAAAAGTGGATCGAAGATACAATTGCTATATTAAGTAAATTCGACAAAGTGAAAGTTTCCCACACCTACAGAGAAGCCAATAAGGTGGCGGATTGCTTTTCCAATGAAGGGGTCAAGAGGGGTGGGGAAAACACGTGGAGGAAGAATGATTACCTCCATTCTGAGGTTAAAGCTCTAATCTATTATGATTTTATACATGGAAGAGAAGTTTGTCTTCGCCATGATGAAGCGGATAAAGATTAAGTACGTCGATCTCATTAGATTTGATGGGACCGATGTCATTTTCCTTTTTGAGAAGCTTTTTCGGCACGCTTTCTGGGTGTCTGGGAAAATAAGCTCATACGGGACCCAAAGCAACTATAGGGGTTGGTATAGCAGAGCTTTGAAGATGGGGGGAGAGAGAAAACGTGTTGAGGCAAGCAGCTTTCAAGAGCACAGGAAGAATGTTAAAGCTTGGGAAAAAATTGAAAAGGGAGATTTAGTTCCGTTCTTGGAAAAGCTCCATGGTACTGATGAGATGATGCTGGACTATTTCGCCAAAAACTGGAAAAATGGTGAGATTGTGCTGTTTGGTAGGAATGTTAAGTTGAATGAGCAAATCATTGGTGAGATTACTGGTCTTTCGACTGAGGGTGTGAAATTTTATCGGGACCGCCGGTTCTCTGATGAAGCGGTTATCAGATTTCCTAAGAAAGATAAGGAGAAGGCTAAGTTGCTTAAGGTTTCTAATAGCTACTTTGATGTGGAGTCCATTAAATTGATTTAGAGGAAATTTTTGAGAGTCATCATGGAGTACATCACGGTTGATAGGCGCTTCACTAGGGTGTATGGCTATCACATTGCCATTTTGAACCACTTTCGTCACAAGGTTCATATCTCTTTGCCTTTTTATTTATTCTCTTCTCTGAAGAATTGCCTTGATGATGTTGAAAGAAACCCTAGGTGGATTTCTATTATTCACCCTGGTCTTGTCAGGCTCATCTTTGAGCATTTCCAAAATTTACCTGCTCTGCCTAAAAATGTTGCTGCTGGGGAGTTGGACGATGAGGATATGGAAAGTAGCAGGGAGAATGATCCTTTGGCCCCTTTTGCTTTTGCTCATGTTGGTACTAAAACCACTGACCCTCAGTCCCTTTCTTGCCAGAATGTCCTTGAGGGTTCTGCTCTGCCTTCTTGTCTTAACCCCCAGCCTTTGCATGGTTTCCCTATGTTGGGTTCTGCTTCACCGTCTTGTCTTAATCCCCAGCCTTCGCCTGGTTGCCCTACCCCGGGTTTGGTCTCTGGGTTTAAAGGTGCCTCGGTTATGAAATTGGTTTCGTACTCTAGGAATTCTTTGGAAATTCATTCTGAAAATCCTATGGCTAGTAAAGAGTTGGTCCCTAGTGCCCCTGCGTCTGGAAGATTTGTGAATGCCCCTAAAAGACCCCCTAATCAGGACAAAATTAATTTTTCCCTGAATAACTTTAGGTCTGATGACATAATGAGGGTGGCAGAAAAAAGTGTTGATGGCCTTTTCACTATTCTTAAGTGGGCCCATAAGGAAGTATGTGATTTGAATGGCCGTAATATAGATCTCAGCAACAGAGTCATGGAGTTGGAGCAAAAGGTGAGCTAGAGCCATAAGGAGAATGATGGACAGAACACCCCCTTAATGGAGAAAAGACAACAGTTGCAAGAGGAAAGATTGTCTAGGCTGGAGAGCAATATGTCCAAGATTGGCCAAAATATCAGGGCCACTGTGGCACATAATCATAAAATTACCAGGCATAACACCATTATCATTAATTCTATGGTGGAAAAGTTGGAAAAAATCAAAAGGGCTCGCTATTTGTGGACTTGGATGCGGAAAAAGGTTGTAGCAGAGATGTTGTTGAAGGGATTTCGACTCGCACCCGGGCTAACACGAAGAGGAAGGTCCCTGCTTCTACACATATGGTTCAAATCCTCAAGTAGGGAATACAGGAAATGAGTGAAGTTGAGAAGGAAGCCGAGGAGTTTTTGAACTTCATGGAGTAGTGATGTTGTTGTCTTCTTTGGCTTTTTGGCGGTCCTTTTTGGACCCTATTGTCTCTTTGTTGTTGTCATTTCTTTTTGGGACAGCTGTCTGTTGTCTTGGACTTTTTTTGCTCTATCTTTGTATGTTTAAACTTTGTGGTTTCAGGTCCCTGTAAAACCTGTTTTTTCCTTTTCAAAAACATTGTTATCAATATATGTATTGATGATATTAAATTCAATCTAATAAAGGGGGTTGACCTAGGAGAAAATGATGCTTATGATCTAACAAGACTTCCACATCCTCAACTACTACTAACCTAGACAAAAAGACTACAAAAGTGTATAGTCAACAAGTTCAAATTCATGCAATACAAATCAAATCTATGCAGAAGGTCATGTTTGCTACACATAAGAGAAACACTATGGTGCACAAGATTGATTTGTCAAATTCTAAGAGCAACCTAGCTTATACTTCGTTGTTTTGTTCCCAATACATATAAGAAGTTGTGATCAAAACAATGAATTGTTATCTACAAACTACCAAAATTAACTAAGTGTTTTCATTTTTGTTTATTTCCAAATTTCAAGATCCAATTACAAAAAAATTTATTACACTAAATTAGGTTAACTAATTGTCATGTTTAGTAAAACCTAATCTTAGTAAAGGAATTTGTTTATTTACATAAATTATTTAACTTGTTTATCTAACATCAACCTAGGGTTTTGTTTTAGAGTTTATTCTTCTTTTAGATTTCTAATTGCTTTATTATTTTTTCGGATCTTATTAAGGTTAATCTCCATTTTTTTCATGCTTCATAAATTTATTTTTTTCAATGGTTTGGAGTTCATAGTGTCATTTTTCTTTCACCCATTGATGTAGTCATGGACAAAGGGTTCATTTAAGAACTATCCAATGGTATAGCCAACACAATAACACAAAAAAATCATGTACAATAGAATGAAAATACATAAGTGATATGTCAATTAATAATTTTATTGATTAATAGTTTGAATACATCAATAGGATTTGTCATACAAAATACAATTAAACTATGAATTTAGCCTTGAAATAAAATAAAATGTAAGCACAGTTACTATGTGATTCCTTAATATGACATCTTCTAAGTTGATATACAATATGATGCTCTTTTCTCTTTTGAATAATGGATATATTACAAAACTTGGAACTAAAATTACATTATTTAAATGGAATAAGTGATATTTATAGAAAGTATCGATAAAATGTCATGACATCAACAAAAAACTGTAGTGACCTATGCACATGTAAAGGGAATCTTGGATCCAATCTTAATTATTTCACCTTTAATTTTTATAAGGAAATATATAGACCCCTCTTAAGATGAGTACAACAAGATATGAATTAGAACTTAATGTGGAATTAACCACGAACTTGCCTAGGACCAAGAACCTTATTTATGATATTAGGAATTGGTGAGATTCAAATATTTGGTGCATAATTGAATTAGGGATTACGTAGGTAAATTTTACAATTCATGTTTCATTAATCAATCAGAAAATGACTATTAATGAGATTCTATTGTCTAGGATAGGAAGGCATAAATCTTGAGATAGGGGAATGAATATATGAATGTAAGTGCAATGATCGGCCTAATAAATAAATAGTATTGACAAATATAAAGAAACAAATGCACATAAAGATGAGATAAATTCAAATATGTAGAAGCATATATAAACATAAATTAATTAAAAATTTGAAGAATGAGTTCAATTTTATACAAGAAAAATAATATTAATCAATATATAATCATATCAAAACATTCCATCAAAAGAAACTGAAAATCAAATTAAAATTGATCATTACAAAACTCACATTTTCTTTTTAGATGATTTATACTCACAATTGGACACACATAATTAATAATTGATCACCTAATAGATCTCCATAACAACATGCTAAATTGAATAATCAAATGGACAGAAGATCCATGAAGTACAGGACAAATATAAAAGTTATTTGCAGGGAAAGAACAAGATCCCATTTTGGTGTTAAATACAAAGAATATGCAAATACTGATTTATGAAGAACATGGGAAAATAATCACACACGTACCTAAATCGTTCGTAGTTTGACCACTATATAATCTCCCAAAAGGAAAAGAAAAAAAAATCTTCTAAGGGTATAAATCCTTCCAAACAATTAAAATCGGACCAACCGTAATAATTGATGTGGAAATATCCATACACAAAGGATTCAACTCTACAGGGCCATGGGACTAGAAAGCAATCATAGGCTGTATCTTATTTGAAAGCATAACGTTGGCTTATACTCTATGGAACAGGAGAAGCCACAGGAATGGCGGTTGTGATGTCCAGAGTGGAAGAAGGAGAAGGAGGAGAAGCAAATTCGAATGATTCAGCTGCAATACTCGTTTTTGCACCTTCCAAAACTTCTCGTACCAGGCGGCGGGATTCACTTCTGTGAGCTTGGCACAGGCGAGGCAAGTACACACCTGGAATAATATATATACACACCATTTTATTTGAGCAACCTTACAAAAGCCAACAAGAAAAGTCCAGAGAAAAGCATGAAATTTGCTTACCTTCTCCGGCAGCAAGATTGAAATAGAGATTGACAATGTTGTTGCAATTGTTGTAACACTGTGGAGAGCACAGTTTGCTGGTAAATCTATGCTCCATTAGACTATCACTGGACATTCCCACTACCATTCTGTCAAGCCCACAGTTGTTCAAACATTCCTCTGTTTCAACCCATTCATTTATCTTTTCTGCCATGACCTCTGATGTCTGCAAAATGATTTTCAATTACATGCACTTCAGTTTTCTCATCTATAAAAATCTACAATGTGAAACCTCATCTTTATCAAACCTTATTATAGCCTTTAAAAAACAAGAAAATCTCCTATTGTTTAAAAATTGGGTTTTTAACATACCAGACACTGGTAATGGGCACTGCCGTCCCTCAAGATAGATTTCTCAAGAACACAACGCGCTCCTGAGGATGAAACAGAAAATGCACAGACCTGCATAGGCAAGTCCTCGCAAGTCAGGGCACCTGCAGTTCCAGATCAGATTAGATTTTTATTCTAAATCAGAAAGAAATTTAACAGACAAGTAAATTGGGTAGAGATGAATATACCCAGAACGCATTGCAAGTTGATAACACATGTAAAGGCAATGACTGCGAACTTAATTATCATGGATGAAGCCATCTTTTTACGCTTCTTTCCTTCTTTCTTTTGGTATTTCTATGACAGAAAAGATGAAGGAGGCAGAGTAGTCAATCTGTCGAACTGTTGATCTATAATTAGATCTATGCCGGCTGTGCTTCTTATAATCAATTCTCCAAGATGCCCATTTTGTTCCATTTGGAAACCGCATTCTTAGAGAGTAAGAAAGACTTATTCAGCCTTCAAATGCTCTACCTAATATGGCAGGTAAGACTTGGACCTTGTAGTGGTCTACCTAAGATAGGCCAGATGTAATTTAAATAAGTACTAACGTAATTGAAATGATTCACCTGGTGAAGGTGTTTGTCGGCGGTGAATTCAGGTGCAACGGTGCAAGAAAAGTTCTAGTGAAAGACCGCGTCAACTAACTATCACACATGAAACGATGTTCTAGAATCTATATCGTTTAATTTAACTATATCTTTAAAATATCTATATTGTTTTTTTATTTTTATTTTTCAAAATGATGGATTTGGTTTTTATAATTATAATGGAAAGATTGATATAAATGACAGCAAATAATTTAATCAAAATAAAATTTTAATTTGAGTTTTAATTTTAATATGGAATTAAGTAATTATTTATAAATGTTTGTCATTTACTATATTCATGTTTGAGAAAGTATGGTGCTATTACAAAAGAAAGTGTGTTTGACTTTCTTGATGAGATTCAAGTCTCAAGGTTGATTTAACAAGACCAACATAGAGTATGCGAGATGTTGAATAACTCACTAAATTGTCATTAAGACTAAAATCCACTTCATCTTTAAAGATATCTTCAACTAATTGAGTACTAAAGAAATATTTTTATATTATGCAAGCTCAAAATATACATATGGAACTACCACCAATAAATCAAGAGCAATGGAAAAGAAAATACAAAGGAGAAATTGAGCCCTTTTCAAGTATATTTACCAAGAGTATTACTTTTCATGATAAGAAAATCTACTTGAGGATCTTGTGATACGAGGCAAGTATGTCATGTTTCATGATTATAATAAGGATGATATTTAGAGGGAAGACTCTTTCCACGTGATTGTGCTCTTTTCTTTCTTTTGTTTATCACTATGGATTTAGGGGATGTAAAGAATGATGTGACTAGAAATCTTATTATATAGACCAAAAATATAATTTGTGTTTTTTTCGTTGGCCCTTTCAATTGAGCTAGCTTGATGTGCTCCCACTCCAACATTTTTTCCATTGTCTTGTGTCACTTTTTGAATTTTTCTTTTTCATTGAGTCATATTTCTTGTGAGCACTCCTCCAAGTTCTTGTATCTTCTATAATGAAATTGTTGAACTTGTGCTTTGTTATCTTTTTCATTCTCATGTCACCTTCTATATTACATATTTTTATCTATTTTTATGTGTTTCACATGTTTTCTTTTCTATGATCCATGTCATGTTCCCCACTTGGAGGCCTCACTGTTATGCTTAGTTATCCTAGATATTGCATGATTTAATCTTATGATACACATACTTACATGTTTCTCATATAATCACATGATTCTTATTCTTATATGCTTATTTTATGATTCCATAAGCTTATTATGTTACATCTTATGATACTATGCTTACGGTTAAATGCTTATCTTATAACTTTACATGTTTAAATATTACTTATAATGGTCACATTCTCTTTTATGATGCCAATCTTATGCTTGCATTGTAAATTTTATGAAACCTATTTATGATTACATGATCTTATTTAGCACCTTAGATATTGTCCTAAAAAATTGGGGGAAACAAATGGAGACACCTTTTTTTCCCTTGTTATGTATGCTATCACTCTTATATCTCATGATTTTACTTTATGATCTTGCTAGATGATGTTATTTATGATATTTTCACATTAGTTCTCCTAGATGTATTATGTTCCCTCTCCTTAATGGTTCTATCCTATCCCTACATAGGCCTTTGCATATTATTTTTCATCCAAGGTTTCTTCTATTTGATTTAGCTCCAACCAACATCTTAAAGGAAACCTCAATTAGATAGATTTTCATGGAAATAATGAGTTTTTTAGTATTCTAATTCGTGGGTATTTTTTCTTTTATTATTCACCACTCTTGAAAACCCTATCACAACCTTTTTTAGGTCCCTCTAATATAGAGCCACCAACTCTATTCCTAATCAATTGAATTATTCTTACCTCAATGTCCTTAAAGATAGTTTTTATAAATATGATTGTAATGACATTAATTATAATTTAATGACTATGAAAATGAGGATAATAGATGAGACAACCAACATTGATACCTTCTTACAAATTAATGAATCTATTCCTCACCTTTTATGATTTTAAATTTTTTTGAAAAATTGAATCTTTAAAAAAAAATCTCTTAACTTTAAAATTATTTTATTTGAACGAAGGTGCTCATACTATAGAGAAAATATTGAAACATTGACACCCAATTAGTAAATTCAATGAGTTTTCTTCGTAAATGATTAGAATACACCTTTGAAATTACATGTCCATTCAAGTATCCATGTGCACAATCTTTTTTATCTTATTTTCTAGAACATATTTATCAATTCTTATTATAGCCTTCGAAAAAAACAAAGACCTCCTATCATTTAAAAATTGGGTTTTTAACATACCAGACACAGGTAATGGGCAGTGCCGTTCCTCAAGATAGATTTCTCAAGAACACAACGTGCTCCTGAGGATGAAACAGAAAATGCACAAACCTCCATAGGCAACTCCTCGCAAGTCAGAGCACTTGCACTTCCAGATTAGATTAGACTTTTATCCTAAATCAGAAGAAACTTAACAGACAAGTAAATTGGGTGGAGATGAATATACCCAGAACGCATTGCAGGCTGATATCAAATGTAAAGGCAATGACTGCGAGCTTAATCATCATGGATGAAGTCATCTTTTTTCGCTGCTTTTCTTCTTTCTTTTGGTATTTCTATGACAGAAAAGATGAAAGAGGCAGAGTACTCAATCTGTCGAACTGTAGATATATAAATAGATCTCTGCCTGCTGTCCTTCTTATATTTAATCCTGCAAGATGCCCATTTTGTCTTGGTGGAAAGATACGGGACGTGTTCCGTTTGGAAAGCGTGCTCTTACATAATTAAATTTGTTCACCCTAAGTCATCAAAGGGTATTAATTTAATTAAATTTGTTGGCCTGTGTCTTCTTATAGAGTGTATTTATATCGTGGAATATCTCCTCCATGTTTTTAATTTCTTTATTAAACTCTATGTGCCCTGTTGCACATTTTCCTCTCATACTATCTAGCTATTTTTTATCTCTTTCAAGAATTTGTTCAATTTAAATGAGTAAAGAAGAATCCACATTAATTTTTGGTAGTTGTGATTGATTTTTTGTCATAATTTTCTTAGTATCTCAATGGTGGACATGTATTGCATCAAGAGGTGCTCCTTTGCATTACTTTGTAAAATATCCCCTCATCTCAAATTATTGAATTGGAGATATCTACACCAAATCTATACGAGGCCATAATATTCTAGTTGTAAGAAAAACTCGCACCAAGGTGACCACTAGTTGGAGCTACTTCTACCAAACAATAATCTCATTTCTCTATAGGATCAAATACTTGGGGTGAGAATAGGGCAATTCCTACTTGGCATTTCAATTTATGTTCCTCATTAGTTTTACCAATAATATCTTTACCCTTATAATTTTTTTATCCTCTTCACCTTGGTCATGCCCACTATCGAACATGTCATCTTGCAATGGGATCTCCTGATATAGTTCTTTTTATACACCTCTTCTTGCTACTATTTTTATTCCCCTATTGATCCCAATATTTTTAATTGGCCTATTTCCACCTCCTTCCACTTTTCTACATTATCTTCCTACTTCATAATATCCTTAACTATGTTTTTTGCTACTATACCTTTTGTCTCATATTTTGCTTCCTTTTATTTTCTTAGAATCTCCTCTTCTCATGTATCTTATTTTTCTAGCAAACTTGTATAATTGCAATAATTTGAAATTCAAATAGAAAAAAAATACAAAGCACCAAATTCATATTTCAAAACACTACAATACCTCTAGATAGAGATCAACAAGAGAGTACAAACAAAAACATAATTTTAAAAAACCAATTCAAGTGCTACCCATGACTCCGTTGTTGACAATTGCAATATTTTCTCCAACAACTAGTAATATGTGGATGCCCCTTTGCTTTAAAGTTACCTATTTTGATAGCATGTACCTAGCATAAAGTTGATGGATATAAAATGAATGAGAGGGTGCCTCAATTCATAATTTTTTGGGAGAGGCAATAGATGTTTGAGATTTGATGGTGAGATCAGTTGTGGAAGATGATTGGGAGAATTTCCATAGGATCAAGGAGACAATATATGATCAAGATGGAGGTTGTTGTAATGTAAAGGGCTAGGATGCACTTACTAAATTTTGTAAGTGGTTACAACCATAAGGTATATAAGGGACATGTGCATCTAGGACCCCTTTGTTCTTGGGTTTGGTGGAGAGAATAATGAATATTGGAACCATAAGGACAAGTGTTCTTATTTCTCCTTTATTCTTGAAATAGATTTAGGGAATATAGTCATAATTAAATAATAATATTATTTAATTATTTTAGTCATGTGTAAGGTGGAAAATATGTGGAATATGTATTTATTTATTGTGAGGTGAGATGGAAAAGTGGATTAATTAAATAATAATATTATTTAATTAAGTGTGGGAGACTTTAGGTGAAGGGGACTTGTCTAGGTGATGTGTTTGGTTGATTAGGACTAGGTACACTAGGGAAATATTTAGGTGTCTACAAAACTATCAAAGACCTCCTTATTTCCTTAATTATCTTATCCTTTACACATTATTTGGTCTCTTCCCCTTGTCAAAGAAGAGTATTGACCGTCTGTTTAGATCTTCTATATTTTGTAGGTTCTCTAATTGTTCTCTATTTTTGATAAAAACTTTAGTTCTAGGGCCATTTATTCAAAGCACTATTCTTGAGGCTCTACTCTATTTGAGCTACCTCATCCCTTTTTCCCCTAATTTTAACCATCAATTCTTCAAGAAAATCCTTAATCATATGAAACATTAGATGAGAACTAACATAAACAAAGGCACACATAGCTTCAAGGATAAATTTCTCATTTGGAGTGGATGATATAATGTATATGTATGTGTAGTCCCTAAGAATTTTCCTTCTGTGAATAGAGCTATGTATAGGATCTACAAGTTTAATTATTCCTCTTTTCCTTTCTTAACTTTACTTGTGTTAAACTCTAGGTGTTACATACGATAGTTATGTTTTCCTCTTATTTCTATATTTTTCGTTGGTTTTCTATTTTTCCTCCTCTACAAATGCCACTTGTGACCTTTTGACTTGCTTTGACTTAGTCCCCATCAGTGATTTTTTTAGTGGTTAATATTCACCAATTGGTGAATAGTTGAGATTTGGGAGTTAAAATTTGGATAATAGTTCAAGCTATAAGGTGATTTGAATCACCAAATTTTTATTAAAAAAAATAGTATTATTTAAGTCACCACAACATTTATTTTACTAAAAAAATTAAATCAAGAATTTGTCACAATATTTGATACATGATTAGATCAAATTCGCTTAAATTTTATAAGTTATAGTAGAAGTCTAAATTAATTTGCTAATAATATATCATAATTATTAGTTACTTTAGGGTCATAACACCAATATTTAGTTTCTACCATTGATTTAAAATGTAATCTAATATCCCTCATTATATTTCGTGAGGTAAAATGTACTCATTGTTTGTAATGCTCATTGGGCCAAAATTGCTTTTGGATCATTGATCTCAATGGAGATCAATTATCTAAAAGAAATTTTGAGCCCCATGACTGTTATAAACCGTACATAAATTTTACCTTGTGAAATAAGATGAGGGTTTTTAGAATATATTTTATATCAATGTTGGAAACTAAATATTGTAGTTTACCCCTTAAACCCATCAATAATATCCACCCCCAGGCTCCTACTTTTCCATAAGAATTTATTTATTTTATAATGGAAGGGTTCACCATGGTAATTAATGCATTTTGCTATTATTTTCCAAGATTCGCCAAGATTTTCTACAAAATTTTAGTGATACAAGATAATTGCCAATAAAATTAATATTTTTTGAAAAAATAAAGATTTACCAATAGAAATCAATATATTTTTAAAAAAACTGAAAGATTTGCTAGAATTGTTTTTGGGTTTCTTAAAGTTATCACTAGTCTCCATAGATAAAACTTCCTTAGGATTCTTCTTTACACTCATATGGATTAATGAATTTGTAGGTACCTTTCTGGGAGATTCAAGGATGTCTACCTTCCTTAGATGCCTCTCTATAGTGATGTATTAGATGATTTTATTCTTTTTTCAATCTATGAAGACCTCTCCTATTTTTCTTCCCCTGAATTCTACCTAATCCTTGAATCTCTAATTACAAGTTATGAAGGAGAGCCTATTTTTAACTTGTCTTACCTCCTTGGTCCCATTTATTTATCCTCTTTCTTCTCAATCATTGGTAGTGAGCCTAAAATATCTATTATTGTAGGGAGTTCTAGGTCCTTCTATATTCTTGATTCTTTGGGAATTTTTCCCTTTTTAAATTATTTGTCCTACCTAGTTTTTCTATGCATAAACTTAATATAGAACTACTAGACCATTTTCTTAGAGTATTAGGAAGGGTCAATAATACTTGTGCATTTTCTTAAATGAGCTCATCAAAATTTTAATATAATAATTAAGGAATCTAACATGTGTGAGGTTTCCACTACCTCCATGTACACAAAATCTATGTCTACTATGAAAGTGGCCTAGTTTTGATATTTTATAACTATGTCATATATGTAATTTATCCCTAGCCTATATCATTGAGTAAGAGTATTAAAAAAATAATTATATGCTTATCTATATTTGGTCACTTCCTAAAAGGATAATATGTGTGCATTTATTTGGCCTCCTACTATCATATTATTTGACTGGAATTATATATAGGTATGTTTTATAGTTGTAATGACAGAAAAAGGTCCCCCCTAACATGGCCTTGATTTAGTGTTGTAATATGTCTAACATATTCACATTAGGTCTTGGGCCCTTGTGAACTAAATGATCTTATTGATGGCTTATTTGGAGTGTTGTAAAGTGTTGCAACACACTTTCACACTTTTCTAGGGTTTTATCTAATAATTGGGCTTTCTTATGCTTTAATTGGCCTTATTAAATTACATCCACAAGCCTAATTTAATGTATCTTTTTGAGGATAATCCCGACACAAATCAACATCCAATCATAATTCAGGTGTTTTTGATAAAGTAAGCAGCATTTATAGGGTGTCAAGTACCCTTTACACGAAGAGCCCTCAGGGCCAAAAATGAGCTAGTTCAAAATAGGACATGAACTAGAATGAGCTTACAAACAGGAGCCACAAGGCTCGATAGAACAAACCAAAAAGGCCACACATAGAACAATACTAGAACACTAATAACCGACAGACAACATGTCGAAAGAAGTAATGGGACTAGACAACCCTAGAATCTAGGGGGATAGATTTGACTCCCAAAACCCGAGGCCGTGGTTTGGGGAGTTCCTTCTTTTTTATTTGTACAATAGACTAGGAAGGATCGAAACCAAGGTCAATCAAACGAGGCAAGATAAGAAGTTCATCCACAACCACAAAAAACAAGGAGCCTCCACATAGCAAAGCTAGCAGCGCAGAAAAGGAGTTAGGAGCATTTGAGGGATCAATAGTAGTGTTTAGCGAGGGATGGGTCAAATCAGTCAACACAGTGACAACAAAGCAAGGAAATGGTTCAACAGAAGGGATAGTCGGAGGAGGAAACTGGGGAGCTAGAGCCACCAAAGAAGAGTCCTGCTCAGAGGAATCATCTGAATAGGGAGAGCCCACCATGAGATGGTTCAAGAGAGCATCCTTACACCAAGTAGTAGTGCCTTTGTAGCGAGCAATCATAATTCAAGTGTTTTAAGCTTATGTGGCCTAGATTTAGTGAACTGGGACTCATTCGCCACCTTGGGCAAGTGAGTCTCACCTATATTTTTGGGTCTCGAACATGGTTTCACACCTTTCTAAGCATTTTTAAAAATGGTCCCATAAATTATGCCTAATGGGACTCATTCGCCACCTTGAGTGAATGAGTCCTGTTTGGCCCAAAATCAAAATCAATTCAATTTTTTGGTGGGATTTTATCCTCCTAGATCTGATGTTGGCTTGTAGTGTTGTAATTTTGAGAATTCTTGCATAATTAAGTATAAATACAAGTTTCTTTCACTCATTTTATACTAACAAGCAATCAAGTGACCTAGCAAGTTGAATGAGCATCCTTGTAGCAAAGTTAAGTTCACAGGAGCATTCAAGTGTTTACAAGAGCATTCAAGAGTCTTCAAGAGAAGATTATCAAGAATTTTAGATCATCATTCAAGCATCAAGAATCATGTTAAAGTATTCATGCATCATGTTTATTGTTGAGCTAACAATTATGATGTAGGGTTTTATGATTCAAGCTAGCATTTCATTCAAGATCTATCCTATTCAAGCAAGAGTCAAGATCTGCATCCATTGGAGCTATCTCATAAATTTTTGTAGCACTTCACTGCTAAGGTTTGGTGAGTTGCAACATCATATTTTGTTCATTCATCATTCTCCTTCTTATTTCATTCTATTTCAAGGTTTCATTACCAAAATGAGGTTTGACCAAGGAAAACCCCTATCCACTAACAAAACAACATTTTCCCCTCAATTTAGTGTGTGATTTGTAGGTTTAGATTAAACATACATTAAGGATAAAGCTTGGAAAATTTTATCAAAGTGCCTAAAGTTGTCAAAGTTGTCATTAAGCATTGGAGAACACCTATAGGTTGATTTACAGAGATCAGATTTAGAAACCTAAAGAAGCAGATCGGGTAGACTAAGAAGGGAAGATTCAGATCCTGAAGTTTCAGAAAACCCTAATTGGACTAATTCACCGCTTCTGGCAAATGAGTCCCAGTTTAGGTCAAAATTCATATTTTTACAAATTTGAATACCCATTTGCCAAATTCATGTTCCTACATAGAAACTTGGATCTTGGACTAATTTTCCTAGCCTGCTGAATGAGTCCTCGCACTCAAAATTAAAATAAGAATTTCCAACATTTCAGATCTCCTTCCAGTCATCTTCAGATTCCTAGGTGCACACATTTCAACTTACAGTTTGTTATTCTATTTCATTTGCATTTCTAGGTCATTTAGTTAAAATTCACATTGAATTACCTAGGTTAAGCATTTCATCTTGCATTTCATTTATCTTTCCAAGCCATAGCTTGGTGGTGAACCCCTCATTAGTTTACATTCAACCCCTAGGACAACCATATTGCAAAATCTCTTTCTCCTTTACATTGAGATCTCTAGGGTTATCCTTGAATGAAATTGGAAAGTGGGTGTGCTCTATGTCCTAAGCCATACAATAGCATCATAACCCATTTTTCTTCCATTTCATTTTGGTGAACCTCCATTTAGAACATTATAATTTTTATTTGGAGTGCATCATCATCCTAGATCTTGCTTGCATTAACGTTGCATTAGGGTTTGCAAATTAGTTAATTAGCATTCTAGGGTTTCTAATTTTGCATTAGTGAAAGTTCATAGAGCTTGCATTTTTTCATCTTAAATTATCATTGAAAATCATACAAAATATGCATTTGCACTTAGTTTACAAATCATACAACATAAAAAACATAAAAATCAATTGAAATTTTTTGAAAATTTTGAAAAAATCCCCATTTGAGACTCATTCGCCACCTTGGGCAAATCAATCCCAGTGAAAATTCTACATTGCATTTTCTAGCATTTAAAACACTATTTTTGAGCTTCTATTTACTGTTTATAACTTTCTATTTCAGTTTCCAAATTTTTTGTTATAATCATTTCATTGTTCTTAGCTAATATTGCATTTGCATCCATCTTGTATTTAGAAGCCCTTGCATGAATATTTGGTGTCCTATTACTAATATTGTAGTGAGATGAAGTTTGAGACTCATGTCATCTCACGATAGCACAATCGTCATGGATCTTAGGTTGTTTAACTCTTTCACTCCTAGTATTGACACTAGTACACTAGGTATGGACCATACCCTTAATAATTATATACCTTCAAGTAGTGTGGCACATGTTGAAACAATGGTTTCTAGTGTCCTGCAAGAAAACATAATTCAAATTCATGAAGATTTAGCAAACCTACAACATCAAGTGAAAAATGACAATATTTCAACTACTGCCATCCCTACTATAGATAACATTCATTGCATGCTTGAAAGTGAAGATGGACTTGACCTTGTGAAAAACATAGTTCAAATCTTTGGAAAACACCTCACCTCAACCACTAGTTGTTCTTTACCTACAAGAAAGGTCACAAACCAAGGGGGAGCTCAAATTCCTCCTCCCACAACAATTGCCTCAATCCCTACCTATACCAACCCTCAAGTCACAACAACAATGCAACCAACTAGTAATGTGATTCCTTCTTTGGGTATTTCCGCTAGCATCCCTAGTACCTTCATGGCATCGCACGTCATATCTCCTACTACCCTACCACCTATAAGCATTCCATTCACTTTTCCTTTGAACACATACACCCCATCACCTTTTTCACTTTTGTCTCATAACACAAGCAATGCTCCTCTCATAAATCAACTCTTCCAAACTGTTTCATCCCTTCAAAAAAAAGATCCACCATCAACCAAAATCAAAATGGCCCGCCTACATATTATGTCAAAAGCAGCCCATTGTCCTTGAAGATATTGCAAACACCGATACCACAAGGTGTAGAGGTTCCTAGATTCGAGAAATATGGAGGAAAAGTAGATCCTTCTAACCATGTTAATACTTATACTTCCTTATGTAGTGAACTTTTCCTTGATGATAAACTCTTAGCTAAGCTTTTCCCTAGGTCCTTGAAGGATACTGCCTTGGAATGGTTCTCTTCATTACCGAACAACTCAATTCGTTCATTCAATGAACTTATTGAGGAATTTTTCAATCATTTCCATGTGCATATGACTCCTAAGATGACCTTGGCTGATTTGATTAGATGCAAGCAAAAAGAAGAAGAAAAGATAACTGACTTTATCTCACGCTATCAATCGCTTTATTCCCAAATCGATGTCAAGGTTCTTGATCCTCACCTTCAAAAGATGTTCATAGAAAATTTGCAAAGTAAGATACAAGATAAACTTACCATGATGAAATTCCCACCCTTTATGCATCTGTGTACTACCCTCTGTGATTATCAAAATTCGGTTAGTAGTCGAAACACAAAATCCACCTCTAGTCGTATTGAGAAATCCAAGCCCGTAAACCAAAACAATTCCCAACCTTTTAGAAAACAAATAAAGGTTTCCTTCAATTCAATCCCCCTCAAAAAACAACTCAGAATGTCAATAACCAATTAGTTGTTGTTAAAGCCACGATACCCTTTAGCTATGGAGACCCGAAAAGACAATTCACTCCCTTACCCAATACCTTCATAACACAATGACACAACTTTTAGAACATCAAATGATTACCTTTCCTCTTGTTAAACATCCTAATCTAATAAACCATTTCCTGCAAACCATAGACCAAATTCTTACTACCATTATCACCGAAAAAATGGACATGACATGGAACATTGTAAGCGTCTTAAACATCTTGTGCAAGACCTAATTGATTTCGGTCATCTTTCCATTGGAGGTGTTAGTGATCAAGGAAATAAATCTGTTGCTCCCCCTAATCAAAACTTGCAAATTTTTACCAACCCTATGCCTAATCATAGCATTTCATTTGTCAAAGCTAGTGAAACTACAAAGAATGACGTGATGAATGTTGATACAGATGATGATAATAATGACACCATTCAACATGATTCTATAGATAATGATCCTATGGATGATATAGTAGGAGTGATAGACATCATTCCTCATAAGGGTCGAACTAAGAATCCTCTTGAAATTGTTTTCTCCTTTAAGGATATACTTAAACATGCACCCAATGGTCCTCCTGAATCTATATGACAAGCCCACTAATGGGATACTAATAGATCCCATCTATGGAGAGAATGTGATCATTGAGGAATTCTTACTTCTGCATGAGCTCTATCAAGACATATATGATAAACCAAAAGCATGGATCAAGATGTATAATGGTTTCACTTGCCCTATGATGGGATCAATCACCCTTTACAAATAGGACCAAAAACATTAGATATCTCATTCACCATCATCCCACAGTTGGACCAATTTTGTGTGAAGCTAGGCTATCCATGGATTTGCTCCATGAATGCAGTCCCTTTTGTTGTACATAAATGCTTAAAATTTCCATTTGACAATGAAATTTTCACTGTCCATCATAGTAGCTTCAACCCTTTGTCTTCCCGTAGAAAATTTTCCTTAGATTTATTTTTTCCTGAGCCTATAGAACCTATCAAACCACAAGAAAATTTCTTTTTCAAATCTTATTAAAAGTTCAAGGAAAGAAAATAGTAGAATTATCCCTTCAAAACATATCTCAACCTATGACTGAGCCCACCATCCTTGACAAAACTATGATTAAACCTAAATAAATTCAAAACAACCAAGACCAACCTAAGACAAAAACTTCACCTACTTCCTACAAAAGACTAAGAGACAATGAAAACAACCCCATCATGCCTCCTAGAATAAAACAAGTTAACAAAGTCAAAGAGAAAGCGGTTGAACAACCTCCCATGGTTCCTTCTGTTCCTCCCCTTAGGGAAGAAAAGAAACCTATGGTTGATCAATCCACTCCTACACAAATGCAACTTGAAAATCGAATTAAAAGAAATAGAGGTGCTAGAGATCATAGGCGTAGATGTCGTGCCCTTGCTTGCAAGTTACATGAAGAAAAAAATAAAGAAAATCAAAATCCAAACTTGACTGAAGCAATGCATGACAAGCCTCCTCCTTCACTGAAACAAAAAGATCTTATAATGCAATTACAACAAGAGTTGAACCCTTCCTTAGCCATTATCATTCAACCTCTTGTCATGATTAATTTAGATGATGATAAAGAGATTACAAAAATTGACGAGGAGGTCCATAATGAATTGAATACATTGATTTCCTCTTCTATAAGCTTAAATGATAATTCTCCTAAGAAGAGTGTTGACCTGGTGATGGCCCTAGTTTGGAACTTTATATTGTCCCTTTGGCTAGTTATCTACTTTTGGTATACACTGAACATGATTGGAATGCGAATGACCTACTTTAGGTTGACTCACATGTTCCTTACTAGTTTCTTTGCATTATTTATTTTTATTTTGTGTGATTGCATGTGTATATTGTGATCCCCCATGATGTTTTGTTTGATGTTCTCTCTCTTTGTGGCATTCCTCTATTTGTACCTTCATTCTTCTCTAGATGTCATATATCTTTTCACTTTTCCTTTACTTTATCTTTTCTTTTGTCTTGTGTTTTCCTTTTGGGGATGATGCAAGGTGTCCAGACATTCATGTCTCTTCCATGTTGACCCAAAAGGATTTTATTTTTCTTTGTTCTCTTTGTGTCATTCTTCTAGTTCTATGCGTATTTGTGGAATGATGACAGTTCTGAGCTCTATAAAAACATTATCGCAAGAACATACTGACCCCAAATCCATAGATCCCTTATGTGTTTGTATTTTCATTTTTGGGGGCAACCCTTTTCGATTTTCTTGTGCATGGCGTAGCTTCATTTGGAAACATATGACTTGGCATATAGGGCTTTCCAAGTAAGCTCTCATTTCCTCTTTATTGTTTGCATTTATCATTTGCTACTTTAAAGTAATTGCTCACAGTATGGTGTTTAAAGCAATTTATTTAAAGTGGGGGCATACATTGGCATTATTCTTTTGCATTTTTATGTTTTTTCATGGTTCACGGTGCAGTATTTTTACTTTATATGATGTGTCTTTTGCTTTTTGTATGACATTGGGTGTGATGTCCTTCAAGAGAGTGATCTATCTTAGCATATTGCATTCCTCTTAGTGGCTTGATGTGACACACTACATCCCCTAAGTTGTGAATCTGTTATCCTTTGATTGGTCCTCTCTTGGAGACATTAGGCACAATGTTCCCTAAGTTAAGACCTCACATGAACTAAGAAAGACTCCTTTGAACATTCTTTTGCATTTTTCATTTTCAATTATATGGCCACCTTGCATAACATAGCTTGTGTGCCTGTGGAGCCATCTTTTTTTTTCATGATCTCCAAGCATACGAAGTTTTGCTTGTCTCATGAAGCTTGAAAACCATTTGTTGTGTGGCACCTTACTAAGGTTACCAGGAGGTATAACTTTTGTATGGTTTTGACGTGAAGCTGAATGAGGGCATGACTTTCCCTTAGACACTTGCATGTGTGAGTGAGCACATACCAATCGTGTGTGTATGTGTCTCACCTTCGTGGACTTCTCACCCAGTGGAAAACCTAGACTTTTGTTGCCTCAAAGTGAGTATACATTTTTTTGGACAAACAGCCTAGATCTTATCCACATCATGTTGGACAAACGGTCGAAGCTTGATCTACCCCTTCTTTTAATTTTTATCCTCTCCATGTCTTTGGCATTGTATGCTTGTGCCTTGTTGTTGCTCTTTATATCTTTTTTATGTGTGTTCTTTTGTGCCCATGTTGGTTTTCCATAGGACCTTGGTCCTAGGGGCTTGTGTAACCCTCTTGATCATAGTCATCCTATCTTACCAACATTGGTGCATTTGAACCCCTCTTGTTCATGGTCGTTCTATCTTACTAGTGTTGGTGCATTTGGTCTACTTTATTGTGAGTTGGAAGCAAGTTCCTTCTCTCATTAAAGTGGGGGCTAGATATAATGACAAGAAAAGGTCCCCCCTAATATGGCCTTGATTTAGTGTTGTAATATGTCTAACAAATTCACATTAGGTCTTGGGACCTTGTGAACTAAATGAGCTTATTGATGCCTTATTTGGTGTGTTACAAAGTGTTGCAACACACTTTCACACTTTTCTAGGGTTTTATCTAATAATCAAGTTTTCTTATGCTTTAATTGGCCTTATTTTACATCCACAAGCCTCATTTAATGTATCTTTTTGAGGATAATCCTGACACAAATCAACATCCAATCATAATTCAGGTGTTTTCAGCTTGTGGGGCCTAGATTTATTGAAGTGGGACTCATTCGTCACCTTGGGAGAATGAGTTCCACCTATATTTTTGGGTCTCGAACCTGGTTTCACACCTTTCTAAGCATTTTTAAAAATGGTCCCATAAATTATGCCTAATGGGACTCATTCACCACCTTGGGCGAATGAGTCCTGTGTGGCTCAAAATCAAAATTAATTCAAATTTTTGGCAGGATTTAATCCTCCTAGATCTAATGTCAGCTTGTAGTGTTGTAATTTTGGGAATTCTTGCATAATTAAGTATAAATACAAGTTTATTTCACTCATTTTATCCTAACAAGAAATCAAGTGACCTAGCAAGTTGAATGAGCATCCTTGTAGCAAAGTTAAGTTCACAAGAGAATTCAAGTGTTTACAAGAGCACTCAAGAGTCTTCAAGAGAAGATTATCAAGAATTTTAGAGCAGCATTCAAGTTGCATGAAGCATCATGTCAAAGTCTTCATGCATCATGTTTGTTGTTGAGCTAACAAGTGTGATGTAGGGTATTATGATTCAAGCTAGCAATTCATTCAAGATCTATCCTATTCAAGCAAGATTCAAGATCTACATCCATTGGATCTATATCATGCATGTTTTCAGCACTTCATTGCTAGGGTTTGGTGAGTTGCAACATCATATTTTGTTCATTCATCATTCTCCATTCCTATTTCATTCTATTTCAAGGTTTGATTACCAAAATGGGGTTTGACCAAGGCAAACCCCTATCTACTAACAAAACAACATTTTTCCCTCTCTTTAGTGTGTGATTTGTAGGTTTAGATTGAATTTACATTAAGGAGAAAGCTTTGAAATTTTTTTCAAAGTTCCTAGATTTGTCAAAGTTTTCATTAAGCATTGGAGAAGACCTACAAGTTGATTTATAGAGATTCGGATCCAAAAACCTAAAGAAGCAAATTGAGCGAACTGGGAAGAGCATATTTAGATCCTAAAGTTTTAGAAAACCCTAACTAGACTAATTCACCACTTTTGGAAAGTGAGTCCCATTTTAGGTCAAAATTCATATTTTCACAGATTTAGATACCCATTTGCTAGATTCATGTTCCTACATAGAAACCCAGATCTTGGACTAATTCACCCAACCTAGAAAATGAGTCCCACTCAACATTAAAATCAAAAATTCTAGCATTTTAGAGTTCCTTCTAGTCATCTTCAGATTCCTAGGTGCACACATTTCATCTTATAGTTTGATATTCTGATTTATTTACATTTCTGGGTCATTTAGTTAAAATTTGCATTGGATTAGGGTTAAGCATTTCATCTTGCATTTCATTTATCTTTCCAAGCCCTAGCTTGGTGGTGAACCCCTCATTAGTTTGCATTCATCCCCTAGGACAACCCTATTGCAAGAGCTCAAGTTATCCTTTGCATTGAGATCTCTAGGGTTATCCTTGAATGAAATTGGAAAGTGGGTTTTCTCTATGTCCTAAGCCATATGATAGCATCATAACCCATTTTTCAAACATTTCAATAGTGTTCCTGTAAAATAGAATATAAGGCATAAAATTAGAGATCCATTTTAGAATGTGCACACACCAAACTTTGTCATTATTATAATCACCAATAAATACTTGTGAAGGGTTTTATATAAATAAAATCCTTTATCATTGACCAACATCTCATATATGGTAGGAATGTTATGCCAATAGGAAAATTCTCTTGGTTTTTATAATGAACTATGTAGATAGTCCCCATCATACCATATCACATTATGTGTTACTGTGTTTTAGATGATTGATTTATGCTTTATATTTTTCTTTTATGTATTTTGATATTGTGACTAAATATTAAATATCTAGATGTGCATATGATATAATGGTAAATTATTCTAAATTTATAGACTTTTGGAAGGGGGGATGAATGGTCAAGATCTGATTGTGAGATCAGTGGTGAAGGATGGTTGAGAGGATTTTCCCTAGGATCAAGGAGCGGATAGAGGGTGGATATGGAGGTTGTTAGATTGTGAATGGTTAAGATGAACTTACTGTTATCACCTAAAATTGCACCCTTGTTGAACCTGATGTTCAACACCTCAGTGTAACATTGGAAGACCTCTAAAGATGTGGGTTTCTTGTGAGCAGAGGTCAACCTCCGGAGAAGGCTGGCTTCCTTTGTGTATCACCTAAACTAATGATCTTGTAAGAAAAAGGGAGAAGGAGAAACATAAAAATGGAAATTAAAACCTAGGGTGATACACCAAAATGACAGGAACAATGAGATACTCGATTTACACTTAAATACTAGTGACAGCCATGGGATTGCACAACAAGATCTCGTAGATCATGCATACAAACAGGTTTGACATGCACATGCCTTCAAGGAGGAAAGGCAGATTTTCACTAACTAGAAGATCATGTGCAGGATAAAGTAAACATAGTTTGCAACCTACATGATACTACTTCTACAAAGAAAGGCATGGCATGAAAACAAAAGCTATAAGGAAAGAGAATATTTCACTAAGTAGCTCAATGAATCAAAAAAGAATGCACAATACTTCACTAGAATCAGAAGGCAAAAGATGGACCATCAATAGTGACCAAGGTAGATTTTGTATATTATGTTCCAAGTTCAATTACAGAAACCTGCTAGTCTGAGAGAAGACTGCAAAAGGGTCACAGACTTCAGAAGAGCATACATTTGAACTAAATACAAAAAGGAAAAAAAATTCCTTATATACAGACTGTGTGTCAGCCCCTTAGGGCTTACAAAAATATCGGTCCTAGAAAAAAATCTATCCCTAGATCTTTTCAAGTAGTTAATGCTACACCCTGCGTGTCCTGTTGTTCATGTCGGTGTGAAGAACCGCCCTTGGAGAAGCCCTCAGATCTTTAGCAGCAACCACCACATTCATTTATGATCCTTGTGTCGATCTTTGAATCTCTCTATAGTTGAGCTACTTTGAATGCTCCTGAGCTCCAAATAGATACCCGCTGCCTATCATTCTGTTGATCTTCTTCATTTGGTTGAGTTGCCATGGATTGCTTTTGGCTTTCTCTGATTGGTTGGGCTCACTACATGCAGACTCTCGGGCGGTCAAAAAATTGTTCAGTCAAAATCACATCTCGGCGAGACACTGGAGGTGTCTTGTTGATGCGATTATGGCCCTCTAAAGCTATCGGCATGACTCAAACTATCGTTGAGACGTCATGACGAACTCCCCCTGTCTGCCCCGAGCTCTCCTCATTTCGCTGAGACTCCCGCTAGTCGAGAAGATATCATATCGAAGGCACTTTGCTTGGTGATGCCCTATTTCATCTGTCGGCAAGAGACCATTAGTGTCTCCCCGAATACATTTTACCTTACTGAGCTCTGCCTTCCTTTTGCCAAGAGATCACCGAGTCGGGAAGACCTTTCTCTAACTTGGAATGCTATACCGAAGGTCTTCATATTGGTGAGACTTTAACAGGTTGCTGAGACCATACCCGACCACTTTGTCCTTCTGTGGGCTCCTCTTCCTTTCGGGGAGACATCCACAGATCGGTGTGACATCCTGGCGAAGTCCCTTAGTCATACCGAGGGGTTCCTTTGTGTCGGCGGGACTCCATCTTTTCGAGAGGACATCTCGCCGAAGACGAAGCGTTATGCATTATGCCGAAACTCCCCGGTGAAACACTGTTGGCGTAACCCCTGCCGGTCACTGAGACATCACTGCAAAAGCCTCAAGTCTTGGCGAGGCCTCTCTTTTATCTTCGGTGGTTTCTTCATCCTTCGGCAAGACGTACACCAAAGGCAATATCCTTGCCGAAACCTGTGCTTGTCGCCGAGACATTCCATTCTCACTAAGACCTCTTAGCGAGTTCCTTCACTTACCCTGAAGTGTTCGGTCGGTGTGACTTTAGTTGGTCGCCAGGACCTTTTGCTGAACGCTTCTCCTCATGGCGATCTCCCTTTGTTTTATCTTTCGATAGGTTCCCTTTCCTGTCGGGGAGAAGACTTTACTTCGGCAAGACCTCTTGCCGAAGTCCTTTTCTCAGCGAACGCCTTTTGTTGTCGGCAAGACATCACCGGTTCGCCGAGACCATATACTGAAATACATCTCCTACCGAAACCCTATTGTTGGTCTGGAAGACTTCACTGGTCATTGAGACTCACGCCGAACTCTTCATTCTGCCCGAGCACAAGCAGTTGGTGTGACTTTCTCACATCGTTGAGACCTCTCACCGACAGTGTTTCCTCTGGCGAGAGTTTCCCCGATGAGTTGCCACCATATGCTATCAGCGAGACATTGAACCTTCGCTGGGACTTCTCACCGAGCACTGTAGGTCACCCTGAAGCCCGTGGTCGCCATGAGTCTTGTTGAATGACGATTGAATGGCCTATCGGCCAAAGAAATCCATGTGGTAAGAGGTCATACTGAACCCCTCTTGTTATAGCAATAGGCTCTACAGCTTTGTTCGGTAAGACAAAAGCTAGGTCACAATGACCTATTCAAAACAGAGTGTATCAAAGCTGTTAGTCGGCCAGACAATAGGAGGGTCTTGCCGACTTTCTCCTTAAAGGAAAATTATGTCAAATTGACTAAGGCATGCTTTTCAACTGAGCTCCCTTGTGAAATGTCATCAGATGCCTAACTTTTCCCCCTGTGCGAATGCTCCATTTGGCCTTCTCGAACCTCTGTCACATGATTATCCTACCTGATTGAGCCCGTGGGTGAAAATTGGGTAACACTTACTAAATTTAGTAAGTGGTTGTGAGCATGAGAGAAATAAGGGACATTTGTATCTAGTGGGACTAGATATTCTTGGTTTATTTTGAGATAATAATGGGACCATGAGGACAAGTGTTCTTAGGTGCTCTTTATTCTTGGAATGTGTTGATGGAATATAGGCTTAATTAAATAATATTATTATTTAATTATTTTAGCCATACATGAGATGGAAAATAGGTGGAAATGGGAATTATTTATTTATTTATTGTGAGGAGATGGAAAAGGTGATTTATTAAATAATATGACTATTCAATTAAGTTATGGACTTTTGGTGAAAGGGATATGTCCTAGGTTAATTATGAATAAGTGATGGGATGTAGATCTAGGTGATGAAATTGGTCGATTAGGGATTAGCTAATAGGTTTAATGATGATGAATCGACCAAGGGAATATTTTAGGTGTCTACATTTTTCCCCTCTTTGATATAATGTAACAAAGTGGTATTGTTTCAAAGAAGAATAAAAAGTAGGATGGGATAAGGGTATGTGTAGGATCATGGTGGGCCAAAAAGTGGCAATGAGGAAAAAAACACGTCTTTCACCAACCGAAAAATGTGAAAAGAATGTGTTGACTTTTTTAGGCTCGAGTGTCACCATACCAAACACCAAACCTAGTTTTACAAATTAGATATCCGATTCAAATTGGATATCCGATTTGCAAAAAGCATATATAAAGAATGTCAGTCGTTGTTTTGAAGTCATTTGATAGTGAAGAACCCGCGGGCGCACAGTGCATTGCTTCTTCGAGTAACGGATATCCGATTTGGGAAAAATCCGATTTGGAAAGGTAAGTTTTTTTATTTTTATTTGATTTGATTCAATTTTGATTTAGATTTGAATAATTTCATATGGTTTTTTGTGGATTTTTTAAAAAAATAGGGTTTTTGATTGAATTTTTGTGAAAAATTTGAGTTTAGAATAGATTTTGATAAAAAAATGAATGTTTTTGTGGATTTTTTTTCACAATAGGGTTTTTGATTGAATTTTTATGAAAAAATTGAATTTAGAATGGATTTTGATAAAAAATGAATGTTTTTTGTGGATTTTTTTCAAAATAGGGTTTTGATTGAATTTTTATGAAACATTTGAGTTTAGAATGGATTTTGATAAAAAAAAATTAATGTTTTTAATGGATTTTGATTTTAAAATAGTGTTTCATTTATATTGTCTAATTTTAGATTAATTATTTTTTAACTTTAATCAGGCATTATGGCTGCCAAGAATGAGAATGCACAAATTCCACTAGTTGAGAATGAAAATCCACCAGCTGAGAATCAAAATGTAGAAATTCCAAATGCTCCACCACCTCCACAGCCATCAATTGAAGACTTAATTCATGAAAAATTGGAGCAATTGAGGGGCATTTGTGATGTTTATAGGAAAATCCCTGATTATCCCATATGTCAACCACATTGACAGGAATAATTACAAATGTAGAAACCCTCTCCACCCAACATAATGCATTTCATTCATGGTGAGAAACCATGAGGCAATATTATGCATGTGGATTGTCTTATGATGATGTGAAAGATCTCCAAATAACAAAAGCCCAAATAACCTCTTTATTTATTAACCCCAGCACTGGTTTGCCAGTTAATGTTAACAAACCAAAACTTTCTATAAAATGGTGCATGCATAGGGGCATAGTAGATAACTTTTAGGATCGTTGGTGTATGGTTTTTGATAAACCACCCAACAATAATCTTGATGTACCTTTTTACTTTATTAAAAAATTATATGCTGATTTTTTGTTAGGGCATCATGTCAATTACTTTGACATTAAACCCTTCCAGGGCGTTGGTAGAGGTATGCCTCAGGATAGGCCAGGGGCAGCTAGAGTAGTTAGGCACCCACATGTTCCCCGTCCTCCCCTTCCTCTGCCACCTCCAGTACAACATCCAGATATTACGGAGGATGCAGCCACACAAACGATCCAGGCCATTCACTCTTTGAGTGGTCTTTTGGTTTCCCATGCTTCTTCAGTAGCTCAGCCATAGTCTGGTGATCTTGGCGATGGATCCAGTGCTGTTGCATCATCCCTGTCCACATATTTGCAATACGTCCAGCAAATATGTTTGGGTCCTATTGTACAGCCCCCTGAGCAGCCATTAGATACTTCTGATTATGACATCCATGATGTGGAGATTATAGCAGATCACACGTAGGGGAGTGGAGCACACACTAGAGTCCTCTCCTCGAGAGGTGGACATTGGAGTAGTTACACAGGTAACATTTAAGGTGTAAATTCATAATTTGCATTTTTTAAATGAATATTAATAAGAGATAGTATCAAGTACTAATATTTATTTACATGGTCTATTTAGTAGTTAATGTCTAAGGAGGAGCTCACACGGGTGACTGATAGCACCCTTAGGGCCATTTCATTTGGCCTTGAGACACACACAATATGTATTTTCAACTCACTCATTTACATTTTTTTACTGTATACTTGCTTGTCATTAATGAAATTATATATTAACTTATATGTTTATCTTATCTCTGCTTGTAGGAAACACCTAGTGCGAGTGAGGTGATGCTCTCTAGACTATGGACACAATGTTAGATAAGGGAAAGGTAATTGAACTCAAATTTGATTGAATTAAGATTTATAAGATATTTTATTGATTATGCATACATTGACATAGATTCGTAGTTTCATATGTACTTGTCATTTTTATGTACAGGCGGTTGTGAGCTATACATCATTGTTGATAAGTGCCACAACACCTAAAGGAGTAGGTATTCAAACACCTAAGGAGGAGGTGTTGAAACACCAAGGAGGAGGTGTTGAAACACCTAAAGGAGATACAAAAAAGATCAACCTAAAGAGGTATGTGTTTATTTTATTTTGTGCTTGGTAAATATGTTCTTATTACTGACAATTCTATGCTAACTTGGATCAATTTCATGTTTTTGTTCACATATATAGATTGACGTTACAAAAGTTGGTTTGGTTAGTTCTTTGAGAGGGGTATATTCTAGGACTCCTAACCCTTCAAGAGACGTATATTTCAGGTAATCAAGATTTCAATTTTAGAGTTCAATTATAATTCAATGTGTATTAGTTTTATGTTAATTATTCAATTTTAAATTATATATAGTATAACTAATCTCAATTGTGGTTTGAATTTTTCTTGTGCAGCTACCTTCAGAGCCAACGAGTGCTTCAAAGAGGCTCCATTTTGATGATCCAAAGTAGTTTAGGATGAGATAGACATTTTGGCATGTAAATATTGAATAGATACTGAGATGGCATATGCCACATATTGTAAAACTTTGTTTGAGTTGGCATTGATGCCATTTTTGTATATGGACATACACTTGATTATTGGATAATTTGATATATATAGAAGTTGACAATCAAAATTTAATTTCCTCCTCATGTGCATGATTAAACTCTTTGAAAATTTAATCAAGTGAGCAATGGCTAAATGTCAATCTACAATAGCATAAAAAGAATGGTTAAATATTATGTAGTTTATATTCATATTGTTGATTACGGTAAGAGTTAAAGTGATGGTGTTTTCAAGCTCCGTTGGCCAAGCTAGGGTATCCGAGCCCTAGCTCATTCTCTGCATTTTTTGCTGGTGCGACGAGGGGGGGTGCTTTCTATTTTTGGGGTGTTGATCTTGATGTTTCCTCTTTCCTTCACTGCTGGATTCCCTTGGCACGTGGTGGTGAATGTTTGAATTGCGCAGACAGTTTGGACCTGCATTTGTTGTGTGTGAGAGGAAGCGACCAGGTGGTTTGGTGTGATATCATGTGGTGAGGCTCTGTCTACCTGCTAGACCCGCGTAGGGATGTGTTCACTCGGTGGGGTGTGGTTGTTTGGTGTATGTGGCGGCCATTCTTCTTGGGTTGTGTATTGTGGTGATTAGGTGTTGGGCTCTTTTGGACGCCTGAAAATTTTTGCGTTGGCAGGTAGTGGGTGGACCCAGAGGGGTATTGTGCTTACCCTCGTGTGGGTGTTATTTTTTATCTTGACCCGAGGGCTTGCATGCCATCTTAGGGTCTCATTCTGGTTCATGTCTCGAGGGGAAACATCTGGGGTTAGCCCCAAGATGGACTTCAACTTAGCTTTTGGATCGAAACCTTCGACACAGGGTGCGAAGGTCATGGATAATATTTTGTTTGCGTCAGATCAAGAGATGAATGGTTCTGGGTTGTCTAAAGGATCTAAGATTATGAAGATTAATGGATGCTTGGAAGGATATAAAGAGAGACCAAAGTTGGTTATCCCAATGGAGTTGTTGGCGGATGATATTGAATATTATTCAAGACACTCCTTTTATTGCAAATTTATGGGTTTGAGAGTCTCATTGCAATTTTTGGAATCTTGGGCTCAGAGAACCTGGCTGCCAGAAGGTGAGATGGAGATTAGACTCCTGAAGAATAACTACTTTATGGTTTATTTTTATTGCATGGTTGATCGAAATAGGATTTTCGAGGGAGGTACCTATTTCTATAACCAAGTGGGCTTGTTTATGAAACCGTGGCATGCGGGATTCAATCTGATTGAAGAGCTCCCAAATAGGTTTCCTATTTGGGTGCGACTACCATTGTTTCCAGTCGAATGTTGGAGAGAGGATGTTCTACATTTGGTGGCTTCAATGCTTGGTAAACCAGTTGGTTCTTCGCAACAAACACAGTTTAAAAAGGTAATGACTTCTGCCCATATCTATGTAGAAATAAATTTAAGCATGCCATTGCCAGATTATGTGGAAGTGAGTGCAGGATCCTATACATGGGTGTAGCAGTTAGACTATGAAACTCTACCTTTTTGATGCTGACTTTGTCATGAATATGGACACCTGTAGCGCAGGTGCCCTAGGGCTAAACCAATGGTGACCCAATCTGCCCAAACTCCTTGCAATCCACCTAGGGTTGATAAGGGGAAGGGGCCTATTCTGGGTGATGGTACTAGAGAGGATGGATATATCCTTGTCAAAGCTCATAATAGGAATCAGGGGTAGAAGAGAACTCTAGGGGAGAGGCGGGATAATGATACTTTTAACAGGTTTGAGGTACTGGATGATCTCAGCTAGCAGGAAGTGAATCCAAGTTTGATGAACTTGGTTTAGGATGCTTTGGGTTCAGGAAAGGATGGGCCTCCTTCGGAAGCTATGCAGGGTGTGCAGGAAACAGGTGATGGGCAGATGGACACAAATCATCAGTTGATTGTCCAGGTTGGATCGGATCCTGTTAGTGGAGTTTTGGTGAAGGGGGGAGAGGGTTCTCCTTTTCCCATAAAGAATGGTGTGGAAGTTGGAAAGAGCTCTTTGTCCTCTTCTTGCATGGGTATTCAGCAAAAGGACCCAAAGAAAGGGGTTGGTGAGAAAAATCCCAAGCTGGGTAGGAAAAAGGATATGGAAAAGATTAAATCAACTGGGGAAACTCTAGTGGAGTCAGGGGCAGTCAAACCCCTGGATTCACATTTTTTGAGTACCCAAAAATGATTGTTCTATCATGGAATGTTAGGGGATTGAACAGTGGCCCTCGATAAAAAGTTGTTCATGATTTGGTTAGGAATCAATCTCTGGATTTTCTTTCTTCATGAAACTAAATTATCTGTGGAGAGTATGTTGAATTTGGTACCTAAGTTGTGGAAGTATGGCGAGTGTCAGTGTGTTGGTGCCCACGGTGCTTCCGGGGGGGGCAGCTTGCTTATGGAACCCCCGAAGTATTTGCCCTCTTTGGTGGCTTCTTGCTTTGTGACAAGAGAATGTATTCTCCTCTCTAATGTGTATGCACCTGTTGATTACCAGGGTAAGTGGGTTCTTTGGTCCCATCTTTGATTTGTTCACAGCCTTGCTCCTTACCACCCATGGATTTTGGCTAGGGATTTCAACGCTATCATGGAGTTGTTTGAGAAAAGGGGCAAAATTGCTAGGTTGGAGCCTTTTGCGCTGCTTCTCAAGGATAGCATTTATGATCTAAATCTTATTGATGTTCAGACAAGTAATGGTCATTTTACATGGAATAATAGGAGAATTAGTGAGGATTGCATTGCTGAGCAGCTAGATCAGTTCTTGATCTCTTGTTATTGGGTTGGTGACTTGTGGTCTACTTCCTCTGAAATTCTGGATTGAAGGGGTTCTTATCATTGGCCTATCAAGCTTAGTATCACCTCTGCTCAGGCACCTCACTCTCCTTCCTTCAAATTCTAGCTTATGTGGTTACACGATTCTACTCTTTTTGATCAGGTGGTTGTGTGGTGGAGGATAGGTAGACCTGCCTTTGGTACTGCAATGTATACCTTTTCCAAGCTTCTTCAGTTTGTCAAGTATCAGCTTAAAAGGTGGAATCAATGTTGTTTTAGTAATATTTTTCATGATAAGGCTTCTGCTCTAGAAGAGTTAAATAATGTTACGAGATTGATTCGGGAGTATGGGGTTTCTGAGGATCTTTTGAAGGAAGAAGCTAGGACTCTGAAGATGGTGGAGGAATGTGAATTACAAGAAGAGGTTTATTGGAAGCAAAAGGCTTGGGTTGATTGGCTACAGGAAGGGGACAAAAATACTACCTTTTTCTTTAATTTTGTGAAGGCTAGGAGGCATGGTAATTCCATCTCTGTGTTGGTTAATGACAGGGGGGATCGTGTTGTCTCATTTCCAAAAATCGTGGCTGAAGCTTCATAGTATTTTGCTGCTCTATTCAGAGAGAATTCTCAAGGGGGTTCTGTCGAGGAGGAACAGGTTCTTTCTTGTATCCCTCAGCTGATTTTCAGGGAGGCGAATGAGTATTTGATGAGGGAGATTTCCCTTGAGGAGCTGGAGGAGATTGTGTTTCAAATTAAGAGAGGAAAAGCTCCTTGTCCTGATGGCTTCCCGATAGAATTCTTTCAAGAATTCTAGGATATCATAAAGATGGATCTTTTGGCGGTTGTTCAGGAGTCCCGAAGGAACAAGCAAATGTTGCATGCTCTTAATTCCACTTTCATTGCTCTCATTCCCAAGTGTGAAGGGGCAGATAGGTTAACTCAGTTTAGGCCTATCTCACTTTACAATGTGACATATAAAATTATTTCTAAGATAATGGCTGAGAGATTGAAGAAGTGGCTTAAAGTGTTGGTTTCAGAAGAGCAGAGTGGATTTGTTGCGGGACGGAAAATTTTGGACGGGGTTGTTATTGCTACTGAGACCATCCACTCCATGGCCATTTCGGGCATGAGAAGTCAATGTTTATTAAGCTAGATATGGCTAAGGCCTATGATAGGGTTAGGTGTTCCTTCCTTCAGAAGATCCTTGTAGCTTTTGGATTTTGTGAAGAATGGATCCAATGGGTCATGAGCTGTGTTATGTCAGTATCCTTCTCAGTATTGATAAATGGTGATCATTCTAAACTTTTTGGGGCTTCTAGGGGTCTGCGTCAAGGGGACCCTCTCTCCCCATACCTATTTCTTCTTCTTGCTGAAGGTCTTGGGCATTTGTTGAAAAGAAATGTGGGGTTAGGCATCATTCAGGGTTGGCACTGGGGTGGAAATTTGCCTCCGTAATCTCATTTACAGTTTGTTGATGATACTACTTTGATGGGGATGGCCACTGTCAGGGAAGCTACTTTGATGAGGCAGTTGTTGGATGTCTACCTTGTGGCTTTGGGGCAATTTATTAATGAGGATAAATCTTCCATCTTCTTCTTTAATACACCCACCCCCATTCAGAGGAGAATTGCTAATATTTTGAGGTTTCAGATAGGGGTTCTCCCCTTTACTTATTTGGGCATTCCAATTTTTGTTGGGCGTCTTCCCAAGGGTTCTTGGCAGAATATTATTGATAAGTTCTGGGTGAAATTCAATCATTGGACTCATAGATGGTTGTCTTTTGCTAGGCGGGTTCAACTTCTTAAATCTGTTGTGCAAGCACTCCCTACTTACAGATGTATGCTTCAAGTGGCTCTGGTGGGGTTCCTTAAGGAGTTGGATTCTCTTGAAAGACATTTTTTTATGGGCTGGATGTTTGTCATCCTCCAAGTGGAGCTTGGTCAAGTGGGAAGATGTGTGTAGTCCTAAGTAATATGGTGGTTTGGGTCTTCGACAGTCAACATTGTTTGGTGTGGTTGTGGCTGCCAAGCTTTTTTGGAGATGGTGTGTGGAGCAAGATTAGTTGTGGGCCACAATATTATCTCATAAGTACTTCCCTAGCGTCCCTTGGCATGACCTCCTTAGGTACCCTCTTGAGGGGAGGGGTTTGGTAATTTGGAGTACTCTTCAGAAGGGTGCGAAGCTCATCAAGGATGGTTTATTTTGGATCTGCAGACGAGGATCAGAGGTTCTTTTTTGGTCAGATTCTTGGGATGGTTTCCCTCGACTTATCTCTTAGTTTCCTCACTTACTTCCTTTGAGCCAGAGATTTCTTGCGGCTGGTTGGTCTAGGGTGAGTGATTTCAAATCCTTCTCTTTTATGGACAGTTGGAAAAGGCTTGTTGGAAGGATCCCACACAGTGGCCGGATATGGGTGAGGAAGGAAGTGTTGAGCTTAACATGATTCTTTGCAGTAGGCATTGTAGCTCTCTTTTGGAGGAGGATATTCTTGCTTGGGCACACAACCCTAAGGGGATTTACTCTGTGGCTAGTGGTTATCAAGTGTTATTGACTCAGAAGTTGATTAGGGTGGAGGTTCATTGGTGGAAAAGGGTGTGGAGTAAGTTATCATGGCCCAAATGTAAATGCTTTGTATGGACTTTAGCCTAGAATAGGTGCTTGACCTGGGATAACATTCGTAAGCATGGGTTCCAGGGGCCCTCAATTTGTGTTCTATGTGGGAAAGAGGAAGAGGATTCATCACACTTGTTCTTTCGATGCTCCTTTGTGGTGCAACTTTGGCATTTGTGGTGGGAGGTTTGGAAGCAACCTTGTGTTCATGCTTCCTCTCTGGTGGAGTTCTTGGATAGTATGGGAAGACCCCCCTCGATGGCTTCCTTTTTGTAGGATGTTTGGTATGTTGGGCCTACTTTTCTTCTTTGGCAGATCTGGCTGGAATGAAACTGTAGGATATTCTACGGTGTGAAGTTGGTGGGTCAGCAAGTGTGGATGCATATTTTAGGTATGATATAGGAGTCGGCTGTGGCTAAAAGTGAATTGTGTTTCCCCCTGGGGAAAGGGGATGCTGAGTTGGTGGATAGATTGGGTCTTTAGGGGATACATTCCATTTCTGATGGCTCCAAGAAATGCAGGCAGGGGAACAAGAGAGTGCAATGGATCGGTAGGTGGATACCTCCTCTAGCTAGAGTTTTGAAGATCAATACTGATGGATCTTCTAGAGGTAATCCTAGGCTAGCTGGGATTGGTGGGGTTGGCAGGGATTCATGGGGCTCTATGATATTTATTTTCTCTATTCATGAGGGGGAGAAGACTGTTAATCTTATGGAGGGCTTGGCGATTTTGTATGTTGTGGAGCGAGCCCTTGCTTTGGGATGGAAAAAGGTTATTTGTGAAGCTGATTCACTAGTCTTGATTAATCTTCTAAATGAAAGAAAGATGCTTGATATTAATTGGAAATTAGCTTCGGTTGTTCAGCAGATTCTTCAGGTTAGTTCCAGGATGGAGGTGGTTTCATTTGTTCGTATTCTAAGGGAGTGGAATTAGGTTGCTGGCTGCTTGGCTAAATGGGCTTCTAAGCATGATAATGGTTGGAAGATCAAGGATTGGGTGTAGGTTTCCCCTGAGTTATGTCAGGATTTGGATAAGATCCTTGAAGAGGGTAGAAGGATTCTAAAAGATAGTTGATTTTGTCTCTATTCATGTTGTTGCTTCTTTTGGTTTCTATGGCTTGCTCCCTTTGTTTTGACTATAATGCTCTTTTCTGATATTCAATAAAGTTTTTACCCCTTTTTAATAAAAAATATTCATATTCTTGATTGCATTGCATTGCACATCTTTCAAACTCAAAGCATTACTTCACATTGCATAAGTAACAACTAGATGCTGATAGATGAAAATTTTCAATAACAATATAGTTTTTACTAAGTCAACCTAAGCAGTTATGCAATTACTTCACATTACATAACTAATAACTAGGAGAAACTATCAATTGCATTAGCTTGTCATGGAATTCTATGAGACCACATTTCTTTGAGGAAACTTGGCACAAAACTCACAAAAAATGAAAAGAAAGCACTCAAACAAACTTTAAAGGGGTCTTAGGCCTGCTGTCCCCTCATTCCACACACTATGCAGCCATTTACTTGTGTTAGTTTTATGATCAGATTTAATGCATAGAAAATTAATTCTAAATCAAACACAATAACACAGCAGATACCTTGGGAAAACCCTCCTCTTGAGGGAGAAAAAACCAACCAATAATATCACTTATATTATTGAATCACAATAGAAACTCCTTTACAATGAAGGCCAATAATGAGGCCTAATAATATCACCATAGACTGATGCCAACATAGCAATACAATGATATAATTCTCAAATGATAATCCTCAGCCTTCTCACAATAACTCGATCTGCACTTGAAGAGTTTCTGACTAACTCACACTTGATATGAAATGGAATGTATGAAAAATGTATGTCTCAAAACAATGAAATGTATCTAATATATATACAAGCTGAGAGAGATGCGTCTCTTCACAATATAGGTTGGCCTCCAAAAAGAATGTGCCTCCTCAAAGATTGCGCCTCCAAGATAGAAGTCGGCCTTCATAAAATAATAAATATTATTTGACATAAATCATGCCTCAATCATGTCAGCCTCTTCATTAACTCATATCTCTTGATGAATTAGCATTAATCACAAATCGATATATATATATATAAATTAAATAGCTTTGGCTTTATTTAATTTATTCTTATGTAGAGGAGATCGCTGGAAGGATATGACTGACGCTGCAATAATCATCAACACTCCCTCTCAGCTAAGGAGGATACTTCCCGCTGCACAAGGAAAATCACCTCATCATGATGCCTAGTACTATGGCTACAACCATAAGTGAAAAGAAGAATATCATCTCATCATGATATTAGATATTGCCTCAACACGATATCAACCATAATAGCTACAACCATACTATGGTGTGTACAAGTGTTCATCGCAGACCTCAACTAAAACAACATCTAGAGGTGCTCTTCCGGTCAGCAACATAACCATCTTCTTTACGTTCAGTAGGCTCCCTCTGAATCTTTAAGTACTCTTCCGGTCAGCAACACAACCATCCAGAGGTGCTCTTTCGGTCATCAACACAACCATCTTCTTCAAGTTCAGTAGGTTCAGTTCCATGGCTGCAAGTTGTGACTTCACGCTTGATCATTTCTTTGGTTGGCATGACTTCCTCATAAGATGCCTCAAGCTTTTCATCGCTAAACAATCTCTCATCACCTTGTTGTAGTAGAGTTATCAGCATTCTTCAAAAATCATAAGAATTCTTTTAATACACTCAAGAGTTATTAGATGTCTTCTTGCAGTCTCAAAATTTATTTTGTATCATTGTTACATTGGTACTTGAGAGTGGTAGCTTAATATAGGTCCACAATACAAAACCTGGTTTACCTGTGCAGTGTAACAGTGGCATAGGAAGATTTTTCTTTGAAAGCAAAAATGAAAGCTCAACCTCTTGGAATGAAAATGCTTGTTTGCAAAACAAATGAATAAGAATGAGGTATTTAAGGTGTTTGAAGTGATTTAGAGGTCGCTTTTAGGGTAGTTAAGGTGTTTGAAGTGATTTAGAGGTCGCTTTTAGAGAAGAGAGATGTTGAAGAGTACATCAACTCAGTGAGAACCAAAGTGTAATGTGTTTTAGTTTGTGGTACTCCTTTGTTTCTCAGCAGATGTGTGATAAATTCTTAGTTCAATGATGTTGAACAATTTTTTAAAAAAGAAAGTTGTGTCACAGTCCGCATTCAATCCAACAAGCAAAAATGAAAGCTCAGCCTCTTGGAATGAAAATGCTTGTTTGCAAAACAAATGAATCAGAATGAGGTAGTTAAGGTTTTTGAAGTTATTTAGAGGCCACTTTTAGGGTGGAAGGATTAAAACTCCATTTTAAATGCACAAAAAAGAATGAAATTACTTCAAACCAAGTTTGTGAAGAAGTTAACTATGTTGCCCAATAGTTTCCCTTAAGAGTCCAAAGTGCTAAAAGGAAGCAATCTTTGAAGGTCTATTTCTCAGAGACCGTGATGCTTACAGACTCTTCATCTGAGGCTATGGGATCGTGTTGGGACCATCTACAA